>BQNB010011626.1:0-73082 GCA_026074375.1 Tanacetum coccineum
GAAATTAAACCAAGCCATGCATATTTGACACAACTCACAATGGTCTCCACTTGTCCCAAGCGCGTATAAAAGCCAACACGTCTCAAAATGGTCTAAACAAGTTTCGGCCTCCTTGTTTCCCAAGCGAAACAAAAAGTAAGAAATAACTTATTTTAAAACACATGTCATATTGGATTTTGCTTTTTAAAAACAAATGACAATGTTTTGTTTTCTTAGCTAGTTACTTGTTGCCCAAGGCCCCAACGAATCCTAATGCATTATATAAAGTTTAAATGTTATGACCATTACTTCATAAAGCTCATTCATTTTGTTCTAACTGATCATCAAAGGGTATGGCTGGTTACGATTTGAGTGAAGCTTACGTGTTGAAAAAACTTCATAAGGAGAATATCAAGGAACCCGAAAAAGCAAGAAGCGAGAAATGCATCACAGACGATGACGAATATGAAAATGCCTCACCACGAAGTTGTTTATGTTGGAAGTTCAAAAAAGATCGAACAATCTCTAACGCGCGGTCAATGAGACATGCAGAAGACCTCGTAACATCGAAGCTAAAATAATTAGAGATTTAGAGATTTATGATCAAACATTTTTGGATGGTTAATTCATGATGCATGTATGTATTATGTTTCCTTTTATTTTCTTCTTTATCTTCTTAAAATGTTGGAAAAAATGGTTTATTGTAATTTTATTTTCCTTATCATTATAAAATGTATTTTTACTATTCAGCTTACCATCGTACTAATGTTGGTTTTACATTCAAAACCATGTATTACAAAAGCTTATGAGCAAAGATTAGTATGTTTTTGCTTGAGTATCATGTTCGAGATTCAATAGTAGTCGCCTTCTTTGTCCGTTTGTCATCTGCGAGGAAGATGTTTGCCACATCTTCTTCCGTGTGATTTGGCTCAGCTTGTTCTTCGTCCGCATATGCATATGGTGGGGCCTTAGATCCTCGATGACTGGTCCCTGCGTCCAAGAGTGGCATCTGGATTCTTCGATTCCGTTCTCCTCTAACGGCAAAGCTAGGTAGGAGGAGTGTTTTCGTAATGCTTAGGGGGGGGGGGGGGGGTTTTATCTGGAACTTAGGAATCGGATTCATTTTTGAAGAATCTCCTTCCAAAGTTCGGAAATTTTTGATGCTATAGTTTTTTGTGCTTTCAATTGGTGTAAAAGTCGTTGTCATACGACGTTTTCTTGGGACGATTGGTTAAAAAATCCCCAATTTATTTCCTTGTAATTGTTTTCTAGCTCCTTGCTAGTTTAATAATTTTTTGCCGTTCAAAAAAAAAAATCTCTAACGCGCGGTCAATGAGACATGCAGAAGACCTCGTAACATCGAAGCTAAAATAATTAGAGATTTAGAGATTTATGATCAAACATTTTTGGATGGTTAATTCATGATGCATGTATGTATTATGTTTCTTTTTATTTTCTTCTTTATCTTCTTAAAATGTTGGACAAAATGGTTTATTGTAATTTTATTTTCCTTATCATTACTATTCAGCTTACCATCGTACTAATGTTGGTTTTACAATCAAAACCATGTATTACAAAAGCTTATGAGCAAAGATTAGTATGTTTTAGCTTGAGTATCATGTTTGAGACGAAGAATCGATCTTTTGACAGTTGCCGATGGATCATAATGTATAATGATCCTACCAGTCTCATACTCTCATGTATAACTAGAACAAGTTTGACTGAACATAATACAAAACTAATATGAATTGCATGTATAGCTTATATAAATAACGACAAGCTAATGGGCCGGGTTGCATGCTCACAGTGACATGCATAAGTATGGATACCGTCGGCGAAAATAGCAGTTAACAGCAGCGACAAGCAGTAACGAAAAGCAGTAGTAGAAAACATTAGGTGTTTATTTTGATAAAGCGTTTGGTAATGTAGCTGAACGTTTGTAAGTATACAAGTGTAAACGCTAGTTGCTAGTAAATGTTACCACTTCAAGTAGCATTTTGATTTAGAGATAGTGTTCAGAAAAATTAAGAATGTTAGTTTTTTGTTGCCAAACAAGCATTGTGTACAAAATGCTGACCGTTATTTGTTAGTTGCTTGAAAATGCTCTTTAACAACCGCTGCCAAACATGCTCCATTTATTATCAATCTAAACCTACAAGTATGTTTGGTAGAAGACTAGAAGTGTTTTTTTTCTTTTTTTTTTTGTGTAAAGAAGTTTTCTTGGTTCGAGTTGTGAGTTTTTGACTCATATGCACGTTGTTTAGCTAAGGTATTTTCGTGACCGAATCAAACATTTTTCCTAGTAACACCAAATATGTACCTTCTGAACTTCAAACTCCAATTTAGGTGTCTTACCCTTGATTTATCTAAATCTACAAATAGTTATTGATAAGTTTAAAATGAACGAACCAGAATCATGATGGATTAAATAATATGTTCAGCTGATTAAAATCAACATTCATTGTATGGATTCACATCTTATGCGTAAAAGTAAAGATAGGATTGTTTGAAAAAAAAAACACAATTACAAAAAACTAATTTTCACCCAATTAAGTAAAGATAGGATTGTTTGAATGTGCAACTTTTTTTTTGAACTCGTTCGGATGAAAAAGATTACAAAGATTAAAAAAAACATAAGCTGTCAAATGAAAAGCCACATACCTAACGCATTAGTGTGTAACATGGATCTTAAGCTTGCTAATACGAACATAACTTGAAAAGTGAAAACTATGCTTTCGATGAATAACCATTGAACTTGCAACAAGACACTATTAACCCGCTATGTATCGTGCTCCGGTTTCTCATGCTACTATTCCACAGACATTTCATACCATGACTCCTCAGGATCCAAGTTGGAATATGGATACAGGAGCATCTTCATATTTGACGGACAACACAGGTATGCTTACTTCCGTTTATAATAAAAGTATTTATCCTTCTGTATTTGTTGGCAATGGCCAATCAATACACGTTACTAACACGGGACATAGTTTTTTGCCCACTCCCCATAAACCACTGCACCTTCATAATATACTTGTCACTCCCAATATTATTAAAAACTTAATTTATGTTCGTAAATTTACTAGAGACAATAAAGTTTCTGTTGAATTTGACGAATTTGGGTTCTCCGTGAAGGATTACCGGACACGTAAGCTCCTTTTCCATTGTGATAGCAACGGGGATCTCTACCCTGTTCGTTATCAGCCTTTACCCTCTCTTTCAATTGCATTGCTTTCTTTCAGTCCTACTACATGGCACAGACGCCTCGGGCATCCCGGTGAAGACATACTACGCCGCCTCAAGTCTCACAATTTAATTTCTTGTAACAAACAAATAGGAAAATTATGTGTTGTTATGGTTAAAAAACAATCCACCTTGTGTCATGCTTGCCAGCAAACATATTAGACTTCCTTTTTATAGTTCTGAGTCGTGTGTTAAGTCCGTTTTTGATATTATACATTCGAATGTGTGGACTTCACCCTTCCGAAGTGGCAGTTGGAATAAAAATTATGCCTATTTTCTAAGACATATTCTCGCAAATTCCATGGGTTTAATCTTTGCGTCATAAATATGAATTGTGTGATAATTTTGTGCAATTTCGTGCTTTTGTAAAAAAGCAATTCAATGTCGACATTAAGCCTTTGCAATGTGACCACGGGGGTGAATTTGACAACACCAGATTTCACGACCTTTTTCGCCAAAATGGCATTCAATTCCGTTTCTCATGTCCTAAGACATCTCAACAAAATGGGAAGGCGGAACGCATGCTTTGTACCATCAACAACCTTATACGCACTTTACTCTTCCAAGCTCACATGCCACCTATCTATTGGGTGGAGGCTTTACACATGGCTGCTCACCTTTTGAATATTGCCCTCACTGCCATTACATAAGAAATGCACCCCTCACACAAAACTATACAACACCAAACCCACCTATGACAACCTTCGTGTGTTTGGATGCCTTGCTATCCTTACACTCAGTTTGAACACAAACTCCTACCACGATCCACGCCTTGTGTCTTCCTTGGTTACCCATCTAACCACCGGGATATCGATGCCTAAACCTTGCTACTAATAAAATCATACTTTCTCGCCATGTAAAATTTGACGAGGATGTATTTCCGTTTGGTTCTATGACACCAACCTCTCCCCTATCTTTTGGAAACTAGAAGGGGGGTTGAATAGTTTTTATCGTTTTAAATTTAAAACTTAGATTGTCGACTTATGTGAACTCAAGAGATATACACAAGTGTATATGATAACGATGCAATAAGTAAATTAACAATCTACGTAATATGAACAAGTAAAGATAAGAAAGATCAATCCGATGACACAATGATTTATAGTGGTTCGGCTACGAAACTCCTCTTCGCCCTACTCCACTCCCCAATTACCCAACTTGAGAGTTATCTTCACTATGTCAACAAGCTCCCTTTAGGCGGAGAAAACCATACACGTCGCTTACACTTTTTTCGGTACTAAGCTAAATACCGAGTTCTACTTCGAGATAGAACCAATCTAACACACTATGTATTTTGTGGCCTAAATACTAACCTATCTTACACATATGATACACATAACACACAACACAAGATATACAAAATAAATGATTATCACAAACGTGATGACACAACTAAACTACTAACACTTGAAGCTTGACGTCTTCGTGAGTGTTCTTCACTAATAGTGAGAAAATAGATTTGATCCACATGTAATGGATTATGTAACAAGTATAATGATCAAAGAATATACAAAAGATAAAATATGTGTGTAAAAATATTTGTCAAGGGATATTAGTAAGTCGATTCACGTTATAGAACGGATAGTTGTAGTGATATTTTAGTTTTCAAAACTATGACCACCGCTTGTCATGAGATGGGTTTTTTTTGTTTTCTTTGTGTTGGCTTATTGTTTTATACGTAACGAGTTGGAAATTACCCCGCGCGTTACCGCGGGGGCTGATTTGTTTGTGCAGTATCTTTGTTATTCCCGCGCGTTGCGGCGAGGGCTACCTTAGTCTCGAAAGGTAAGAAAAACAAAATGAAATATCATTACGTGACAAATTAATCTCCTTGTCCCCCAAGCAAAAGTTGGTCAATATATTGTCTTGCAATAGTGAGTTGTTTATTCAACAAATGTAGGTGGCCCCCTATTAAGGGACCATTCCATAAGATGTACAAACTACGTACATTCGTAAATCATCAGTGAACATCAAAATTTGTTAAACACCATGGATAAACTTGATCTCCAAAGTCAAAATTTGTTAAACACCATTGGACTCCTCTTGAACCTCCTGTGAATTATTCATGACCTTTGCATTAACCAAAGGCGAAGACTCATTTTCAACTCCGCTATCAATACCAACTTCTACATGATCGACCTCCTTGTGAATCTCAGATACCACCGGAGTAAACCCTGGTAGATGAGACAACGATGGACTCGACTCACTACCTCCACCTGTAGCCTACTTTTTCAACAAGTCATAAATACGAAACGGATCTTTGGAATTCTGCTCTCATATCTCTCCATTACAATTGATAAGAGAAGAGGAATTATCTCCAAAAATAGTATCAGGGACTCCATCAACATCACTATCATCACCCGAATCCTCATCACTGTGAATTGGGCCTGCTGGTTTATTTTTATCTCAATTATCTGATTCATCATCCGTGTATACCACCTCCTTATGATCTACAAAAATTGGATTCCATGTAAATAGTTCCTTCGCACGTACCATGAACACCTTTCCTCTAAAAATAACCTTAAACTTCTCCAATATAGAGTCAGCATGTTTAGTCTTAATGCACAAACGTTTACGACTAAATGAGGAATCAAGGTTATCTTCAATGTCCATAGTCTCACCCCATATCTTCCCGATCTTCAGAAACGTTTCTCGAGACCAAACATTTAGCAGGATACCTTTGATGTCCACCCAAACAACACGTTCATCACTTACAAAGTCATGGACCGCATCCTGAAGAACTTGGAACCAGGAGTTAACTCCGGTGTGTTGCAACAATTTCTGCTTAGTGTCTACGTTATCAAGTTCTAACATCACCCACATACCACCAAGGTACGACAATTTGACCTCTGGAAATCCTTCATTCGTCAAGAGAGTCCGTAGATTAGAGATAGAATTTAAATCTTTCATTCTACCCATAGCATGCTTAGAAAGATCGCGTTCAGAAACACACGAATCATCTAACACCAAAGAGGGTATGGAGGATGGATTAGAAACAGGAACATTCGATGGAGTATTACCTTTGACAGCCAACACATATGATCCAGCGTTATCATACACATTAGTATCTTTAAACCCCGCAGAATTGTAAGGTTTTCTTGGCCGTTCAAAGCGAACAACATTGGCATGGAGATGGAGACGCCCAATCCAAATGGTGCAGAGATTCCCAACCAGCCGATCAATGTTCTCAACCCTAATAAACCTGACGAAAGCAAACCGTTTGCCAGCTTTAGATTTACGATTCAGAATAAAAACATCAACCACCTTCCCGTAACCCTCGCATATCTTCCACAAATCACGAGACCCAAAGTTATCAGGAAAGTTAGTAACAAATATCGATTTTAGAAAAATAAAATAGAGAAAAAAAAAAAAGAGAAGAAAGAAAGAAACAAGAAAAAGAAAAAAAAAAAAAAAAAGAAAAAAAAAAAGAAAAAAAATAAAATAGAGAAGAAAAAAAAAATAAAAAAAAAAAAAGAATAATAAGAATCAGAAAAATAGAAAACAAAATAAAAAAAAAAATAAAAAAGAAGAAACACAAACAACACCTCACACAACCTTTCACCCCATCCCCACCAGCCTCCGCCCCGCTCCTACCCCTCGCCAGCTCCGCATCAGCACCCCACAACCCCACCCCCACTGCCCACCCCCCGCAACCCCCCCCCCCCCCCCCCCTCAACCGGACCCTCCCCCTCATGTACCCTCAAACTGCATCATCCCCCCCTCCCCGCAACCCCCCCCCCCTACCCTCATCCCCACGCCTAAACCGCCCGCACATCTCCCCCCCCCCCACCCACACCACCCTCCCCCCCCCCCCCACAATTCCCACAACACCACAACAACTCCCCCCACTCAACTAGACCCCCACCTCCCCTCACCCCCCCTCCCCCTCCACACCCCAACGCCCCCCCCCACTCCCACACACCCCTCAACCACCCCCCCCCCTCCACCTCACCTCTACCCCCACACACCAACCCCCCCCCCCCACCACACCCACGCCCCGCCCCCCCGCTCCCCCCCCCCCCCCAACCCCATACCACCACCCCTCCCCATCCGAATCACCAATCAACCACTACCCCACCACCCCCCAACACCGCCGCCCCCACACACCCCCACACCACCCCCAGACCCCTCCCCCCCCCCTCCCCCCGCCCCTCTTACGCCCCCACCACAAGCCCCCCACCCTCACCTCCCCCACGCACCCCCCAACCTCCCCGCCTCCACCCCCCCCCTCACCACACCCCACCTCCACCAACAACCCCCCCCATTCCCCCCCACCCCACACCCACAAACCCGCACCCCCTACCCCCCCACACTCGCGTTCCCCCCAGCCCCCCATCCCACATCCCCATAACCACCGCCAAAACTGCATACCTCACTGTCCCCTCACCACTGTCCTTTCCCCCGCCCACCCACCCCCCGACGCCGAAGGCACCACTCCTCCAGTACCCCTCCCCTCCACTCACCACGCCTGACACCCCCCCGCCCAACCCTCCCCACCGCCCAATCCCCCCTCCACACTCCTCCATCTCCTCAGCCACTAACCTCAAACCATCCCCTCCGACGTCCACCTCTCCAGAGCCCCACCCCCACGCCCCACCCCAGCCCTACCGCCGTCCACCCCACTCCCCCATACGCCCACCCCCAACATCCACCCCGAACCCTACCCCCTACACTCCACCACCAGCTCCCCACTCTCCATCCCTACACCACATACGCAACCCCACCCGCTACCCCTGCACCCCACCAAGCCCCAACCACCACCCCCCCCAGCAATCCACCTCCCCCACACCCCAACGCACCCGCCGCCATACCCCCACCCCCCCCACACCCCCCCACCCCCACACCTCCCCACCCCCCTTCCCACTCCCGCTCCTCCACCCCTCCAAACAGCCACCCTCTCCCCCATCCTCCCCCCGCATCGCCACGCCCATCACAGCCCCCCCCCCCCCGCCAAACCGCCTCCCCCCCGACAACCACCACTACCCCCCCCTCTCCCGACCTCCACCCTACACGCCCCCCACAACGCAACCCACTAAACACCCGCCTGCCCCCACACCCTCACCAACCCGCGCCCCCCAACCCACCCCCCTCCTCAACCCTGCGCCCACCCACCCACCCCGCCCCCCCCTCTTCCCCACACCCCCTCGCTCCCCACTTCCCTCCAAACCCCCCCATCCCATCCCACTTGCTCCCCGCACCGCCGCTTCTCCCTCATCCGCAAGCCCCTCCCTCAACCCACCCCCGCCCCACCCCCCCCAATCCCAATCTCCCCTCCCTCTGCTCACTTCCCTCCACTACCTTCCCCCCCGCCCCCACCTCCACCCTCTCTCCTCCCACCCTCCACCCTCCAAGCGCCCCCCACCCCGTCACCACCCCCTCCCCCCACCCCCTCACACCGCCCCCCCGCACTACCAAACCCGCCCCCCCCCAACCCCCCCCCCCCCCCCCCTCCCCACCCTAACCCGACGCCCCCCCCCCCCCCCCCCCCTCCCCTCTCTCACCCTCTCTCCCCCACCCACACCACCACCCGCAACCCCCACCCCCCACCACCCCCCCCCCCCCACCCACCCCCCGAGCCCCCTCCTCCCCCCTCCCCCCCCGCACAAGCAGCGCTTCCCCCACCCCAGTCCCAACCTCCCCAACGCATCCCTCCCATCCCCCACCCCCCCACCGACGAGCCCCACTCCAACCCCCCCACGAGCAACACCCCCTCCCCTCACCGCGCTCCTCTCCCTCACACCCTCCTCCCCCCCCCCTCCCTCAACCAACGCCCCAACTACCTCAGTCCGCCCCCATCCTCCCACAGCACCAACCCCCAAACCCCCCACCGCCACAGCCCCCCCTCCTCCCTGCTAACACACACCGCACCCCTCCACACCCCCCCTCCCCCCACCCCTCCCTACCCCGCGCACTCCGCATCGCTCTCACCTCCCACCTCGACTCGACCCCCCCTCTCCTCCCCCTTCCCCCTACCACCAGCCCCGCGACCAACCCCCCCCCTCCCCACACCCCACCCTCCCCCCACCCCCCCCCCTCCCACTACCCACTACCCCCGCCGTCCACCACCCCCACCTCAAGCCACCCGCAATCTCCAGCGCCTCCCTCCCCCCCCACCTCCTCACACCCCTCCTTCCCCGCGATCACCCAACCCCCCGATCCCCCAACCCCCGTCACCTCCCTTCTCCTCCCAATCACTCCCCCCCACTGCCACAACATTTCCACCCTCAGAGACACCCCCCCCCACGACCCTCCCCCCGCAAAACCCCCTCCCCCCACCCCCTCCCCCAACCCCCCACCCCCCCTCCCCTCCCCAACCCCCCCACTGCCCCCCTCCCCCCCCCCCCTCCACCTAACCGTCCCCACCCCCTTACCCACACCCACCCCCCCACCCCACACTCCCCCCCCATTCACCCCTCCCCTACTCACCACTCCACCCCCAACCCACCCCCCAAACCCCCCCCCCACCCCCAGACCCACACCATTCCCCCCCTCACCACCCCCCACACCCCCTCTCCCCCTCCCCATTCACCCTCCCAACGTCCTCCCAACCCCACCACTCGCCCCACCCACCAAACCCTCCCTCCACCCAAACCCAATCCCCACCCACGCTCCGACCTTCACCTCACCCCTCCCACGCCTAATCTCCCATCCCTCCACCCCCCTACAACCCACAGAACACCCCGCCCACACAACCCTCCACCCACTCCCCCTATCATCCCCAGCACGCCCCCCCTCAGACTCCTCCCACACCCCCCACCCCCTCCAACCCACACACTCACCCCACCACCCCGCCCCCTCCCCCAAAGACAACTACCCACCCCATCCCCCCCCTCCCCCCGTCCACCTCCTCCCAAATCCCCACTCCCACCCCCGCCCCCCCCCCCCACCTCCACCCCCACCCTCCCCCCCGCTTCCCCCCCCCAACCACCCACCCCCCCACTCCACCCCCCCACCTCTACTCCCCACCCCACACGCACCCAACACCTCCCCCCCTGCCCCAAACCCACTCGCCGACCACCCCCCCCCCCCGCCTCCCCCCAACCAACTAACCCCACTCCCCCCCGCACACCCTCCCCTCTCCACCTCATCCCCCACCTCTCACACTCCCGCACCCCCCCCCCTCCCCCAACCCACCCCCCACACCACAACCCCACCCACCCCCCCACCCCCCCCCCAAACCAAAGCCAACCCACACCCTCCCCCCCCCTACTGCCCACCCCCTCCCCAACACTCAACCACGCACAAACACTCCCCCACTCCAAGCCCTCCCCTCACGTCCCAACACCACCTCTCACCCACAACCGCACCCCAACCTAACTCACCCCCACACCTAACCGCCTCCCATCCCACCCCCCCCCTCACATCCTTCCACCCCCCCCCGTGCCCCCAAACACACCCACCCCACCCCCTCCCACCCACCCATACCGAACCCTCCACCCCCCACCGCCCCACCTCCCACCCCGCTCAACCCCCCTCTCGACCCTCTCTTACCCGCACGCCCCCACCCAAACCTCCCCCTCCCCGCCCGCCCCCCACCCCCACGCTACCATAAACCCCACCATCCTCCCCCCACCACGCCCTCCCCACTGCAATACCACCCACACCCTCCGCCCCATCCACCACCATCCGCCCCCCCACCCCACCCCGACATCTCTCCACCTCCACCCTTCGCCTCTCCTCGTACCCATCACGCACACCCGCATCCCGCTCGCCCCCCGGCCCCCCCGCTCCCACTCAATCCCCTAAACACTCCCCCCACCTACCAGCTCATCCACCACCACCTCCCCCCTTCCCGACCCCCGTCCCCCTCCCCCTCCCCACCCCCGCCCCCCTCGGAGCACTCCCACCCTCTCACCCCCCAACCCCCCCCCCACCCCACCGCTCCCCCCACCCTACAAACCACGCTCTGCCGACCCCCCCTGCACACACCCACCTCTCCACCAACCACACCGCCGCCATCACCCCCCGTCCCAACCCGTCACCAACCTACCACCCCCCCCTCTCCGCCAACTCCACTCACACCCCCCCCCCTCTACCCCCCTCCCCCTCCCCTCCAACCACCTCACCCTACTCAATACCCCACCGCCGCCCACCACCTGTGTCCACGCTCTAACCCCCCACGCCCCCCCCACCCCCCGCCACCACCCCCCCAATATACTCGCCCACCCACCAGACCCTCCTCCCGTCCTATCCAATTCCTCCAACCCCCCGCGACAAGGCGCTCAATGGTACCACCCCGCCAACACTTTACTCAACACACTCCCCACACCTCCACTCCCCAACGCTAACCCACCCCTCACTCCCAGCGCCCAACACCTTCCAGCTCCACACCCTCCGCGACCCTTCCCCAGCCACCCGTCCCACCCCACTCAAATTCCCCCCCAACCCCACCAGACCCGATCTGCACCAGACACCCCCCCACCCCACACCGCCCCACTCACCACCCAATCCCCCCACCCCCTTGTACCGCCCGCCCCCAATCCACCCCACTAATAATCCCCCAAGCACTCCCCACGCCCCCACCCGATCTCCACCCCCTCCACGCCCTACCCGACCCTCCCCCCCACCCATCCACCCCTCCCCCCCTCTACCCACCCGTCCACCTCCCTCCGCGCGAACGTCCCACCGCTCGTCCCGCGTGTCCAACGACTCCCGTCCCCCCACATCGCGTACCAGCCCCCCCCCCCACCCCCCTCGCGGCACATCCCCACCCGCCCAAACCCGCCCACCCAAATCCCCCCCCCCACCCCCCCCAGCGCCCCTCCCCCGCCCAACTCCCCCCCTCCCCCCAAACTCCTCCCCCCAACCCTACAAACCACCCACCCCACACCCTAACGCCACCCCCCCCCCACCCCCCGCACACCCCAACCACACGCCCCCCACCCCCCGCTCCCAGCCCCCCCCCTCCCACTCCCCCCTACCCACCCGCCTCACGCCCCTTCCAACCCAGCCCAACACCCCCCCCCCCCCAAATCCCCCTGCCCCCCCCCCCCCTCCCCGTCACCCCCCCGAGCCTCACAGTCACCATGGACATCCTTCGCGCCCTGAGACCCCCCGACCATCCCCAACACCTTTTTCAAGCACCGCAACCACAACCCACGCCCCCTACTATGACATAACCACCCCTAGAACACCACCGACATAGAATAAAGATTCATTACCTACATGCACACTAATATCTGAAACACCCTCTATTATATTGATCACAGCAGGATAAGGGAACATCGAGATCACGAAAGCCAAACACTCACATCACCCCCAAACAGCGACAGGAGAGAACAATCGAATAGGTATCCACCAGAAATCAAACGTTATTCGATGTTTTTGAGTTAATATGTTAAAGATGATGTGACGCTAATGTGACGACACTTTTTGGTGTTATAAATGTTATGATACATAGAGCTCTTAAAGTAGTCACGTCAACCTCCTGAAAAGAAAGGATTTTACCTAATTTCAGTCTACTTACGATGTTGCAAACAACAATGAATTCTCGGATCGAAAGGTCGTAAAACCTGTTAAAAAAACATTCTTCCTTGTAGCTTATAGAAAAAGTCGAAGAATGAAAAATAAGAGTCAATTTTGATTTAATAAGTCAAGATTTGGTGACTACCACAAGTAATTCACAAAATTAAGTTTGTCTATCGCTTCATGCTAGATTTGTTTTTGATGTTTTAGTTCCAATTTTGAGTAACTATAGTAACCAAGTCACTAGTTTTAATGCCCGTGCACGCACGGGGCTCAAACATTATGTTTTTTTAATAAATGTATGTTTTTTTAAGTTATGTTAAAAAGTATTATCGAAATCATAAATAAATAACAATAGATTCCATAACTTTATATATTATATGAACTTGAGATGAATTAGTAAAAAAAATCTTAATTTACTTTGTTTTCTAACTTACATTAGAGCCCGACTAATCACAGCAAAACCTACTCCAATAGGTAGCTGAAGTCGACCAAGTTGAACCTCCGAGGCCACAAGGGGATTAATTTTCTCCACATTATATTCGAACCATTGATCTCCACTTTGAAAGGCTGGTATTCTTACTGTTGGATATGCGATTGATATTGTATATGTTTTATGATTATAGTTGCATTATTGTGTCAGCTATACTCAAGATTCATGGTCATACTTTGTGCTAAAAATGTAAAAATTTAGCTTCATAGTCGAATTTAAAAGCATCAAGTTAAGTTATCAAAAACGTCAATTAATTATATAATATAGAAAACAAAAAAACTCAAATAAGTATTATGCTTCGTGAATACAATATGTTTTGGTCAAACAGATATTTACATATCTTATATCTTCAATACATATATAAATGTAAAAAGAGTTTTACCCATTTTTTCGTCACCAGCATTTTTTTAAGATATAAAAGTAGCATAGATTGTTGTATATGATTTATAGGCATACACGCATCTCGATTGAATAAAGACTTTTTAAGAAATTTAAATGTTAGAATTTTAATACATATTAAACAAAAAAAGCAATTCTTCCGAACCAATCAATGAATAGCTAGAAAATCATTTTTCTTTATTCATGATATTTTATGTCCTTCGGTGTTTTTCTATTTGGTTGTACAACATGATTTCAGGCCGACAATGAAAATCCACCAAAAAGTCTTCGGGTAGATTTGAGATGCGATTGGATAGTGTTAAATCTTTGTTTGAAAGTAAAAAATTGTTTACGTTTCTAGTATTTTAAAATATAAAGTTTAGGAGTATAAGGTTTAAGGGGTTATTTGTTTATTTTTTAAAGTTAAATAAAATATAAATATTATAAATTTACGCTTAAACTCCATATAATTATTTAAAATTAAAAACCACTTAAATTATTTATTACTTACCTCCTCTTTTTTTAACTTTTTTCTCACAAATTTACCAAATATTTATTATTTGTTTTTTTCTCCATCATAACCTCTCCATCACAAAATTTCAATTTGACCAAATTGAATTCATATTGACTTTTTATTAACCAATCGATCGCACGATTTTGCCTCCGTGGGACTAAAAAAAAAAAAAAAAAAAAAAAAAAAAAAAAAATCACGCGTTCTGATACTGTCCCAATTTTTAATTCATAACAATTAATCTTATGACAAAAACTCGAAATGATGTAATTCTTTTTATTATATAAAAGATTAATCATGTAACAACCCTAATCGAGGTTTTTCATTAAATGTTATTTGGTGACCTGACAAGTAACTCTGTGATATAGAGTCTCAGCATGGGAGCCTTTACCACTATGTCAACCCTTTGTGGTAGTTCTTGCGTCTCGAGAAAATTTCTATGAAGTTTATTAGAGACTTAGAATTGTTCTATTATGATCACCAGTAATAATGTAACATAGAATGTATATTATCGTTTTTATGAATAGAGATTGAAAAGAAAAAAGGGAGCGGTGAGCTACTCTGCCGAGTTCAACGGGTTATTGCACAACATGTTATACACCTAGACCACGGATGTGTTTTTTAACGTATTGGTTTTGCACTAATCTCAAAAAAGGCCAGCGCCAGCTTGAGGCCCTGCTTGACTTCCACCACTCTGTAAATCCAATTATATAAAGACTATTATATGCAAAAAAAACGCGTATCTTGTGGCCCAAGAGAAATAATAGAAAGCCAAAATGACCATTGAAGTCTAGCGATATAGAGTATTATTGTGTTCTACACGTGATCATTTATTCCGCTGCGTACTCGTGTTATTTAATTGTTAATTAGATCATAAAACCCAACACTCTCTTACTCAGAGGCGCAGGCACAAACTGGAGCACGAGCCGAGACTCGAACCCATAACCTCCATTCCACAAAATCTCTCCAATAGATTTATAAGTTTTTCGAAGATAGATACCAACCGAGACAAAACCATGTGGTCCGTACTAGCTTATAGTATAACTTATCACATGACATGAATATATAATTTCTATTTGAAGTCAAAATTTCGAAAACGTCATGAATAACGCGGTCTAAAAGCCAAATTGTCCTATAAATAGTACTTGAAAACATCCATAACAAATTCACATTATTTCATTTGCCTAATTAAGCATGTCGTCAGTGAGTGGTTCTTCCATGGCTGAAGTTTATTTTACTACTAGAATCCTTCACATGAAGATGAATAGTGCGACGACATCTAACGGACATCGTGCAACCAAGAAGAGCGTGCCCAACAACGACGATCATGCTTCAAATGTCGGGTGCTTCCCGACTTTGTTCAAGAAGATTCATCCTACAAGTTCCTCGACTATCCCGTCTGTCCCGGGTTGTGTTTCATCTACTGGCTCGTCACAATAGCGAAAACTGATATAACCATATGTGGTGGTTAAATCCCATATAGATAGGGTTTTAATGTAAAGACTAATCATTTTAGTAATACAAGTTTCTTGTAATGCTTTATACTTTTATATACGTAGTACGAATTTTTAATTTTTTTCTGAATACCAAAAGTAAGATATTGGTTATATAATTTTGCTACCAAATGGTGTAGTGTTTTTGATAATCAAAATTTAATGTTTTAGAAGAAATATTTCATTGCCAACATTGACTTTAAGTCAAATGAAAGAAATGTTTAAGAAAGGACTTAGGAGTAACAAAGAAATTTCATAGATAAAAAAATAATGTCTCTTTGTGAAGAAACTTTTTGACTTAAACTTACACTTTAAGCATTATTGATCACAAAAGCAAAACTAACAAAGATCAAAAAACATTCTTCATATAAGAACACCTCTTTACCCATATTTGACCTTTTATTTTGGGTCCATGTTTAATTACATCCATACAACTATACAAGGGTGCAGGCTTAGGGGTTTTCAGGGTTGAGGGTACTCAATTGATATTTGCCTGCAAAATAAAACACAAAAACACACCTAAATGACATAATGACAAAAGTTTAATGTCAGTTGTCGCAAATGAGAGTCGTCGCGGCTTTGAGCAAAAACTGAAAATAAAGCCTGCAAAACTTGAGGCTATGTTATGTCGTCTATCTCGTACACCTTAAAAATTGGCGCTATCCCGCAACATTGAAGGTTTCTAGTTTAACATTTCTTAAAATATTACTACTACGTTTGAGTTAGCCATGATCACACTTAAGTCAAAAATATGCAATAAAATACCATTACGTGACAAATTGATCTCCTTGTCCCCCAAGCAAAAATTGGTCAATACACCCTGCATGCAATAATGTGTTACTAGTATTTATTTAACAACGAGGATTTTAACCCGCGCTCCGCTGCGGAGCGCGGGGTTTCAAGTTCAAAAAGCTTAGTATGCATCATCCATTCATACAACTAAAATAAACCAATACAATGACGTGACAATTAAAACAAATTTGTCATGTGTACTATCTATAACGTGTCTTTGTTCTCGTTCTTCATTTTCATATAGTTTCAGCCATATGAGATGGTTATAGCTGCATCATATAATTTCAGCCTTATGAGGTGGTTACAACAGCGGCTCCTCCAAAAAATTGCTGAGTACTGTGGATCATCAACACCCACTGCAATATCGTTATCTTTTTCGCCCTAAGTCCACAAACATAATATAACATCAGAATCTATAAAAAAAATTCCGGAAATGTGTATTAGTATAAATGTTTCCTAAATTTGACAGAATGCAACAAAATTGTCCAAAGAAAAGGATTACTACAACTGCCGAAATTATATTACCTGGTGCGGTTCGATGCTTCTTGGCTAAGTAATGAGACCGCAGTTTTTGAACTTTACTGTTGCACAATTTTGACCAGGAACAAAGGGCTTAGTTGAGGATAAATGAGCAAATGCAAGTGATTTTAACTTTAAATTCATTCTTCTACAATAAACGACATCAATCACTATGATTCTCGTTCCCTTATGCCTACACCTTCAAGCCAAAGATACCCTTGTCCATCCCAACTATTCTTAATCTTCCTCCAAACTGCTTTTGCTTTTAGCTAATTCAAAATAAAATAAGAAATTGCCTTCTTTACAGGAACCGGTATTATTAAGATTCAAAGACATGCATTTAGCCTGATCTAAAACACCGTTTCCAGAAAACTTGCACACAAACAGTGTCATAAACAGCCAAAAACATCCTTGTAAACTAAAATACACAGAAGTACTTGTATGCTTTTAGAAAACACAAAGTGCAAATAAGCCATCACATATTGTTTTAGCCTTAATGATCACAAATACTCACTTTTTAAATTAACGTTGCGCAATGTTATTATTGCAAAAAGAAATAGTTACCTGCATAAGTCCGTTAAATCACCCTCACCACTGTGCATCACTTCGTCGTCCATCGCTTGAACTCCTCTAACGTGTCTCAACAACAATGCTACATCATCTTCTGCAGCAATGTCAACTCCTGGGAAAGATAGCTCAACTGAATCTGAATTTCCAGGTTTAAACTTACCACTCAGTGGCATGCGGCACACTACCTTCAATCCCTCGGCTAATTCAGGCCCTCGGAAAGATTTTGCGATCAATGTTGATATCCCATTAGCGTCTGAAACAAAGCTCTTGATTACAACTATTGAACTTAAAAGGCTTACATCTTTCTGGCAGTAGTTAAACGACCCGAACTTAAACAAACAGATATAAAATGATTACCTGACAACTTTGCACTCGAGACTTGAACTTTCTTAAAACACCATTTTGAGTCATCTCGATCTGCAGCAGAGTGCAAATACACCACAGAGGTGTATTGCAGGTTACCTGATATATATATCAAAATCTAAAATATGTCATTTGACTAAAGTGGGTTGTTTATGAACATTTTTATGAATATACGGAGTAATGTACCTCAACATAAATTTATTGAAGGGTTAATAACGGCAAAGAAGTAAATTTTCGAACACAATCACCCAATTTGCAAGCTTCTGCAACAGGTTTTGATAATGACATATCTATCATTCTATAAAGGTCGATGGCACATAACTTTTTCTCCAGAAGTAAGCTAAATCCAAACACCTGAGATAAATTTTTCTTAAATTTTCTAAACATGGCAGACACTACTTTTCTGTGTCGTTAAGGAAGGTATATTTGAAATATCAAAGCCTATATTAAACAGTAAAAATACATTCTGGGCATTTATATGTGAGTCAATTTGGTTACCTTCTCCTCTGAAACGGCCAATGCTTTCTCATCCTAAACGGCCGATGCTTCCTCCTCCCGACAACTCCATGCGTTGTCCTCCTAAGCAGCCCATGTCTTGTCCTCCCAAACGGCCCAAGCTTTCTCCTCCCAAATGTCCCGTGTCTCCCATGCGCCCCATGCTAGTCATTCCTGCCATGCGCCCCTCGTATGTATTAATAGATATTTTTTACTTTCATTGTATATAGTATACTTTGAATATGCAAGTACAAATTTAGCAATCATATGTTTATTTAACTGTTAACGCGCATGCTACTTTCTAACAAAAATAAGCAATATGACCAATGTACTCTTAAGCAGCCAACGTTGAAGTTCAAACTTGCTGTCATAACTAAAGAAACATGTATACATCAGATTTAGGTCTCTACGTTCGAATTTAGCTTTTGAATCTGAAGTATTTTTTAATTCTTGTGATGATCTCGTAACTACATAATGGTGTATCAGGAGTGTTTTTATATACAACGTAGCTATGAAAGAGACAGGCCATTAAGACGATCTGTTAATATCACAAAATCTGTAAACACAATGTATTAACTTTGTGAGCATTGTATCAACTGATTTGTGAACATCGTATGAGCTCACATATCAATAACATAAGAAAAATATTTAAGTATTCAGTTTAAAAATAATAATGAGTAACAAACCCGAAACCTCCATGTATCATTCTTGTTCGAGCTTTGTGGTATGGCTTTTGCTGCTGCAACTTCACCACTCGTTTCCTCGACACCCATAATTCTATAATCCATGATCAACACGTTGATTTATTTGCACTGCATTCGTTTAATGGGTTTTCGCTACGGTTAGTGCCATAATTCTGTAATCCATGATCAAGAAGTGTACATTGTTTCAAACGGAAAAAAGAGTAACCTGACCTGTGCATCAAACATGTTCATGTACCTGATCCCATTGCCAGAGTCGACTCGACCTGCGTTGGGCTGGAAGAGATAAAACGCCAACGTATAGGCTCAGAAGAGTAGCGAAGCGAAGAACGTATGCCATGGCTGCAACTTCCGTAAGTTGCCGTGCCAAGGTGCAGATGACCTCGTCTTTAAGCTTCCCTACCCCTAAACTCATCATTGCCTCGTGTAGCCCAACATCAAATCGACAATAGCTTCTTTCGTTTGTTACAAAGTAAACCCATATAACCGATCATCCTCTCATCTTTTCACCTCCATTATACCAACCCTCTTACGTCAGTACGTTGCCTCGCTAAACCGCAAATGGTTACGCTTTTAGCTAGAATGCATTGCAATAACCATGCTTTTCAGAACTAATTTGATGTAAGCAAGAATTCACGTGTTTATTCAAGTTACAAACTTATGAAGCTCAGATCCGCTAGTGTGGGAACCATACGAAACACCGTACATGGCTGCAACCACAATCTAGCTGTGGTTACCTCGCTAAAATACAGGTGTTCGTAAACCGTGGCTCACAAAAAACACAATAGTAGAAAATTATCATTATCGCTTATTGTTTATATCATAGTGTCCATAGAAAGACCATCGCATAATGCGTCGATGCTTTAATATAAATAGTATAATATAATATTACGTGTGTCAGGCTTATCTTGTAGCTATGAGCCCGTTCACCATCGTCACGAACCTGCAACATTCATCGAGCTATGGATAGCGCAACGATAAGGAGCTGGCGGCATAGGAAAGAGGCAATAAGCCAGCGATTTGTTTCATAAGCTCAAGAAAAATATCATTCGGCACAAGGTCTCAGGACTCGGTCCAAAGCCTACCCAAACCAACCAAACACATACTATCAGATTTTTTTTACATGTTCTGCAATCTATGTGTTTTTAACCGATCATCGATAGGTAAAGCCGCGCAGAAACAAAACAACAACTAATCAATCAAAATGCATGCACCAACTGAATAAGCACTCAAAAGAAAACAACAAAGAATGGAGCGCAATTCAGCAAAAACAATCATCATCACAATTAATCTAGACCCTAATATCCATCAAAAAAAAACGTATTAAACCCTATATCTTCAACAATTAATTTAACGCTTAAACTGATCAACAATTCAATCCACACTCATAAAAGTAAGATAAAAGAAATAGATACATGAACATACCCAAATGCAACAACAGGCCTTCTCAAGAAAACCACTGTAAACAAACGGTGTATATAAACCTCTGATGACCGGTGTGATGGTATAGATCTTGGAATCGACACGTGCAAACCACCATCACAATAATCGATGTTAATCTCTAGGAACGGTGGAGGAATGATCCAGAGAAAAGAGGGATATACACACTATGTGTGTGTTTGGTAGGGGTGACACGTACCCCCAACGTGTTATGAGTTGATAAAAAAAAAGATCCGGAGCGGGTAACCTGGGTCAACCCGAGAATGTTAATAAATATGTCTCGAAACAACAATCTTGCTAATTAATATATATGTATAATTGTAGGTGGCCCCTCATTAAGGGACCGGTCCATAATATCTACAAACTACGACTATGTTTAGCACCGGGCTTATCGAGGTTTATAATGGTTGAGCTTTTAACATAAGCTTTATTTATTATAAAAGCTTATTGAAGTTTTGTAAAGCCTAAACTTAAAGGAAAGAGTTTATAGCGAGTCAAATTACTTAAATATCTTTCATGACATAATGAATTATCACGTAAAAACTGAAAATATATTTGAATTTATTTTGATATATTTTTAAAGCGTGCTCACTATCAAAACTAGTCTAAAAGATGATCGAATACAAACAAAAAGTTACAATGAGTAGTCAAATTTGACTTGATTCATACGTATAAAGTTTAAAATATCATTATACAATTTCTGGCCTCCTTGACTCCCAACAGTAGAGCTAGTTACTTGTTGCCCAAGGCCCCAACTAATCCTAATGCATTAAAAAGTTGACATATTTATCCCATTACTTCATTAAGCTCATTCATTTTGTTCTAACTTATCATCAAAGGCTATGGCTGGTTATGATTTGAGTGAAGTTTACGTGTTGAAAAAGCTTAACGATGAGAAGATCAAGATGGCCGAAAAAGAAAGACGCGAGAAATGCATCACAGATGATGACGAATATGAAAATGCCTCGCCACGAAGTTGTTTATGTTGGAAGTTCAAAAAAGATCGAGCAATCTCTAACGCGCGGTCAATGAGACCTGCAGAAGATCTCGTAACATCGAAGTTAAAAAATAGTATGATAATTAAGAATTAGTTAAGGTGGAGATTCATGACCAAACATTTTTGGATGGTTAGTTCATGTAATTCAGGATGGATTACGTTTCTTTTTGTTTTATTTTTTTGTCTTCCTAAAATGTTGGACAAAATGGTTAATTGTAAATTTCCTTATCATTATAAAAAAAGTATTTCACTATTCAGCTTATAATCGTAATAATGCTAGTTTCACATTCAAAACCATGTGTTACCAAAGTCTATGAGTAAGGAGTGGTATATTTTAGTTTAAGTATCATCTTCGATAGAAGAATCGATAATTTGACATTTGAACTTTAGTTTCAATGAGTTGTGGAGTCCAAGCCTCAGCTCGAGCTTTACCTTTTGGTCATCACTTGTCATGCAAGATTGTTTGGCTCGAGTTGCCGATGGATCGTAATGTAACCAGTCGCATGTATAACTAGACCAAATTCATATTTACTTTAATCACACTCAAGTCAAAAGTTGTGTAATAAAATATCATTACGTGACAAATTAATCTCCTTGTCCCCCAAGCAAAAGTTGGTCAATATATTGTCTTGCAATAGTGAGTTGTTTATTCAACAAATGTAGGTGGCCCCCTATTAAGGGACCATTCCATAAGATGTACAAACTACATACATTCGTAAATCATCAGTGAACATCAAAATTGTACTATATATATGTACTTATAGTCTTATACCCTTTAAACATCACACTCATTCCAATTTCATACTAACCTTATATCTTCTGCCTAAACGTGACAATGAGTGGTTCTACCCTTGTTGAAGCTTACTTCACGAGTAGAAACCTTCAAAAGAAAATGGATAGCACAACTTCTAACGGACATGGTGAACCTAACAAAAGCGTACGCGACAACGACGATAAACGTGCCACTTCATCCATCTGCTGCTTCCCGACTAATTGCTTCAAGAAAACCCGTCCTACAACTTCCTCGACTTCCCCGGGTTCTGTTTCGTCTACTCGTACGCACTGGTGGAGCTTCATCAAATATTGTAGGAGGGCCATCAATGCAATCATCGTATAATAGGAGGGCCAAAAGCTAAATTATATTTTTTTTTACACATATAAAGCATAGAAAGTACACTACTATAAATTTTTATACGAGGACCACCACCCTCTCTAGTCCTCAAGAAGCCCCGCCCTTGCTCGTACGCCACAATAGCACAAACTGATAGAACTACAAGTCTTGGTTAAATACAACTAGTTACGTAAAATAAGCTTAACAGACTTTCCCCAAATCTGTATTCTGGTTAACATTTTGTTTACTAAATTGAACGTAAATTATAAATTTATCATTAGGCCATTTGCTTGGACGTTTTTTGCCACTTTTTGGACCATATTCGCTATTTTGAACTTTTGAACCCTCATTTAAACCGCACTTACTTCCAAAAAAAACCCTCGTTCTATCCATCACCCAAAAACCTTCAAACAAAATACAGGATTTGTAATGTCTCATTCAATTTAACATTTTGTTTTGTCAAAATGTCTCATTCCTTACAAAAAGCCAGTTTTTTAGCATCTTTTAATCACGTGCTCCAGATTGAATTGCATATATGACTTTTAAATTTCATCAAGGTTATATGAAATCTCAAGTCTCAACTACTGAATAAATATTGAAGCTATTATTAGATTTAACACTTTTATGTCAAATTTGTTTTGATACGTGTTTGATGATGTCAAAAACTATTGTTTCTTTTAGCCCAAGAAAAAGTCAAATAAGACTTCAAGTTTGACTTTGTTAGTCCTACCATGAGATGTGGCCCAGTCCAGATCACTAAAATATATGGTTCACTAATGGGCCGGGTTCCATCCCCACAATAGCTGATTGTTTTGATAAATCGTTTTATAGCATATTTGTATGTTTGTAATTATTAAGTGTAAGCGTTAGTTGCTGATAAATGATACTTCAAAAAGAATTTTGATTCAAGGTGTACAGAAAAATTAAGAATACTACCTCTTCGTTGCAAAACAAGCATTGTATACAAAATGTTAAGCGTTAGTTGCTTAAAAACGCTCATTAACGCTCGCTGCCAAACATGCCTATTATCTAAACCTATAAGTATTTATGGTTGAAGTTTTCTCCGGTTCATGTTACTCGGAAATGATGAGTTTTTAACTTAGATACACATCGTCTTACCAAGGTAGTATCGTGATCAAATCCGACATTTTTCATGGTAACACCAATTCTTTTTTTATGCAAGGTGAACAAGTATTATTAATTACCAAACTTTACAACAAATAGCTAAAAATCAGACAAGCCTGAAATTTAGAGAACATAGAAACAGATACAATCTTGATGAAACAGTAACAATCTATAAGTCTGACACCAAAGAAACAGATCTCGTATAAGCTTTTTCTCTGATGATTCCCAAATCAAAACAAAGAAGGATTAATCAAAGTGACTAATCCTATCTTGAGTTCACCTATATGCACCAGACCATAACCCCACAACTACATTTCCATCAATCAAGATCAGATAACACCATTCAACCTGCAACCACAATGGAATTAACTAAAACAAGAATGAGGCATCATTGGGAACAGAACTTTACAGAACTCTTAAATTAAATCTGAGCCATTGGATGAGTATGATTAAAGATTAAGATTAAAAGTGCCAAAACTGCAATTAAACAAAAAATAAAGTATTTATTTGCAATTAAACAAAAGTTGAAAAGGGTATTATAGGTACTACAATAAAGTCATATTTTTGATGCAAGGTGAACAAGTATTATTAATTACCAACTCACCTTCAAACAAATAGCTAAAAATCTGGACAAGCCCTTAAAATTACCGAGTACATATGAAACCAATATACCAAATGCCTTGATGAAACCAGTAACAATCTATAAGTCTTGTCTACTAAGTAAACAGATCTCGTTATAAGCTTTTTCTCTGATGATTCTCCAAATACAAAAACAAAAGAAGACTTAATACAGATGTGAAAAGCCTATCTTGAGTTCAGCTTATATGACTAGTACCATTAACCCCGACAACTATAATTCTCCAGTCAATCCATCTCAAGATCTAGATTAACACCTCCATTCAACCCTGCAACCAACCAATGGAATTAACTGGAAATCAAGAATGAGGCCATACATTCAGGAAAAGCGCTTATAGACCATCCTCCTTTCACAATACAATGAGCGGCTTCTTCCATAACTTTAGCTACATTTTCTAACAAGTATGCATGGCAATCCCTAAGATAGAAACACCCACCCTTCATGTATAACCATCCTTACCCTCCATTTTAGCTTTAGCCACTTACATAAATCCAGAAAGCTTCCTAACTCGCATCTATAATAACTAAGCCTTCACCCAGACCATTTTGCCTATTACACAAGTGTTTGCAACACCTCCCCCATCCTATAGTACACATTTAGTAATAAAATTGGTTACGGCGTAATTATATCCACACGTTACGCCGTAACCCTTAATCCACATAATTATCTTTTCCATAATAATATTTTACGGCGTAACTCGTAAGGGACGTTACGTTGTAATGCCTTGTCAGCACCAAATCTTCGTTATTAATAATTGATTACGGCGTAACTCCTGCGGGACGTTACGCCGTAATGTCTTCTAAGCTTTCAATTTCGACAAATGTATTATTTTAAAATATAGTACCCCTACTAAATAATATAGTAGTGGTACTATTCTTGGCCATTTCTCTCCTTTTTTCATTCCAATGCCTCTAATTACCTGAATTCGCAAAATAAATGAATTAAATACCGAATTCATATAAAAAATGATATAAAGCAAGGCAATAAACGCGGGAATGTGATATGAAAAAGTATTAAATATTTGATGTTATCAAATATCTTCCCACTTGACTTCTACTTGCCCTCAAGTAGATCCTTTTAAATAATTCTAAAAAAGATATCTCCCTAGTTATCCAGGAAGATATGAATCTAAAAATTACTTGTGCTAGAAAATTCTAAAAAGAGCACCTCATGAATGGAAAAACAAATCACACTCATACTCTCACTAATCTATGTGTTTCATTTTTGGTGATCACTCAACTACTCAGTCATAGCATGTATTCTATCATAGGCTTGGAAAGTACACAAATTTCCACCAGCTAGAATTAGGGTCTAAACAGTCTTAAAGGCAACATGGGTGACAAACAGGTTTAACAAGGTGAATCATCCTGCAATCCTTACCCAAAAGCGTTACACCAACAAGGGCGACAAAATCACATATACACATCCATAACGATGGAATAGACATATATGATTGCAATCAAATCCCTCATTTGAGCAAAACCAATGGTCGGGATGTAGAACGATATAGGGTAGGATAAGATACAGGATATACAATAATTGTTATTAAATAAAAACACGAAACAAATAGTTTAAAGTAATCTAAGGTTGTCATAACTAGCTACTGTCCATCCATAAGTCCAAGAGTCTAAGTATGAAAATCTGATCTTTACTCATGGGCTACTAGCTCCATTCTTCACAATTATTAAGTGGGTTATAGTTGCACCATCTTTTCATTTTTTAGCACATAGATGGCTTATAGTTGCACCATCTTTTGTTTTTGAACATGTAAATGCTACATGAGTTTATATCTTTTTATTATTGCCCCTGCAGCATTTGATATTATACGCACATCCCCCCACTTGAGATAAACCATATCAAAAGTGATGATACAGGGGGGTCTTTATAGATCTGTTGGTAGAAATATTATGATATTTAATCTATACATTCTCTTCATGTTTTGGTGATGACAAACATGTAACTTATAACACATAACGTAAAGTGCTTAAGTTACTCATGATCACTAATCATCAATGCATTAATATGACAACATCTCTCAATGTCTCAAGCCTACTTCAACAAAGTTTGCACCCAACGTAAATCACTTAAGGTATGAATAAATAAATGCTTTATGCATTTTATGATCAAAGGAATTTTTATTCAACCTCACATTTTTTATAAAAATGTCACAAACATTTTTATAACTTTTACAAAACATTTTTAGATTTAAAAGAAAAGTTTTATTCAAAGTAAATATTTTGAATTCAAAATTTCTACCTAAAAACGGCTAAAAATATTCCAGAAAACACCTCCCCCAGAAAAGACAAAAAAGAGAGCGTCTGGCCTAGGCGGCCCCCTTAATTATAAGGGCGGTCCCCTTTAATTATTAAGGGGATTGGCACCCTAACTAAGGGGACCTTCAGACAAAAAGGCAACCTAGTTTGCCTATAAATACTGGACTATTCCCCACTGATTTTCCAACCTTTTGCACCTTTTCTTTCTGTCCCAAATCAGTTTATACATCTCACATATGTTCTAAAAACCTTTGATCATGTAATCATAAGCATTTGTTTCCAAGTGATTCAAGCTTATTCCTCCAAGTGCAAGAGAAGAACTCTCGTTATCATCAAGATACGAAGTTATGTAGTTTAGTTAGTGCATTCGTGACATGTATTACATTCACAATGTATAGATTGAGTCCATGTATTCTAAACTTGTGTAATAGTTAAATCATGGTGATCATGGTGTGTATAGTTGTTAGATCGTGATGATCTAGGAAGTATAGTTAAATCGGGGTGAACTTAGTAAGTAGTGTTAGATTGGTGTGATCATAGTAGTGTCTAAGTAAAATTATGAAGTGAAGTGAAGTCGTGAAGTGAAGTGAAGTCGTGAAGTGAAGTGAAGTTATGCGGTGAAGAGAAATTGTGAATTGTTGTGAAGTAGTGTGGTTAGCTATGATAGATTGGTTCTAGCTAGGATTAGAACTCGACATTTGGATTAGTGTCGGAAATCGGTGTAAGCTTAGTTGTGTTCGGTTTTCTCCGCCTAAAGGGAGATTGTTGACTAGCGAAGTAACTCTCGAGTTGGGTACTCGGGGAGTGGAGTAGGGCGAAGAGATGCTTCGTGACCGAACCACTATAAATCATCGCGTCCGGTTTGCACTTTCTTTTACTTTTTGCTTTACATCTTTATTTACCTTATCGCCTTACATTTATATTTGCATTAGATCTATATGTGTGATGATTGTTGCTTATATTGTTTGGATGATGATTGTGTCATAGATAGAAATTAACATTGTGACTGTGCTTATATTGCTATGACATGTTATAGTGGATATAGATGTATTATCCACACTTATCATATTGCATCTAACTTGATGGATAATTTGATATGAAATATTTTATGTTTTTAAATGGAAACGTATTAACCCCCTTTATGATTTTCACAATTGGTATTCTATGATTTCGACAATTGGTATCAGGAGCCACGTCGTTCTAATTTTCAAAACAATTGGTTTTAAAAATTGAGTACTATCCATGTATCAACTTAACCATGAAGGGGGATTAAATATGAAAAGTGTTTTGTTGCTTAACTTGTATTAGTTTTGTTGTTAATTACACTAATTATACTATCTCGGGGTAAAAATGATACTTAATAGGTTTTGAAAACAACCTAGTTCTCTATAACATGTGGCTCTTGATACCAATCTTTAACACCCCCAAATTCAAACCTGCGGAATTCCAACAATTATTGGGGTTAAAATAAAAGTACATAGTCCGCAAGAAATAAAGAACGACTCAAAGAGACGTTTTAAAACAAACAACCATTCCATTCCATTCATTCAGAGTTCAAAAGCGTAGTCCCCCCAAGAGATCGTTACATACATCAAACGGTTGGATATAAACAAACTAAAAAATTTTGTCTTTATCATTTAAGGAATGGATTTTTAAAAATAACACAAAAGGTTAAGCGCGAATCCTCCTCTTTATTACCTCCAAGTCTCCGGACTTCAATTACCTGAGATGAAACATGCTAAAAAGTCAACACGAGGTTGAGTAAATTCATAGGTTTTATAAGTAATAAACAGTTGAAAAAGGGTTGAACACAAGCATTATAATATTCATAAGCATCATATAGACTTGTTGATCAGACAAGCTATTAACCAACAGTTGCATTGAGCTCGCGACACCGATCCCATTGACTAATTTCATAAACAAATAATAATAATACAAAGAATGCCCCCAGGCTAGGTATTTCGTCAGATACCTAATAAAATCTCCATACAATATGTCCGTACATTGGGAGTGCTCACTTTTCGGATTCAAACTTCCCAAAAACCGAACCGGGTTGTCAAGCCCATAGCGCTATTAATTGTATGAGCGGCTGCCCATCATAGGCAGTTGACGGCTCACGATTGGGGTCTTATGAAAAAGGTACTCAAGCAACAATATATTCACATACGGGTCCAAGCGTACAAGAAAAACCTACTTGTGTTCTTTTTATAAAACTAGCATGCACTCTCCCTCTGCGGGGTTTAAGAAAAATATTTGAAAAGCGAGGCTAATGAAACTCACCGTAAGTCAAATAACGAACAGGATCGAGAAGCTGAGTATATAAATACGAGAGAGGTCACCAACAATCCACCGACAACCCTATAGGAGTGACGCGACTTAATAGTAAAATAGAAAAGTAAAAACAATACGTAAAAGAAAATTTAAAACGTAAGGGATATGTTTCTTAGATAATCGTGGCGTTGCTTCGTTATTTTTAGGTAAAATGCAAGTATGTGATAAGAAACACAGGAAATGGACGTAAAAATGAAGAAAACACGAATTCTTACGAGACTTTACAGTGTAACCCCTACGACAATGTTACACCGTAACATATACAAGGTAAGACACGTTACCAGTCTAGTTTCTGTTTTGACATGTTTTTATGAGTGCATAACTATTAATCTGTAAGGGCTATGAATATGAGGTTTTCGCCCATGGAAATCTATTTGAGTCTAATTTCCATAACATTAACCCAATCAATCTAAACCTTTACCAATCAATGGGAATTGTTAATTTAGTGACAGACTACCAAAATAGAATGCTGACTGAATAAAACACTTTTACGAAAACGACCATAAATCAAAATCAATAAAAGCAATCAATGTGAGGCCAAGTGCTGGAGCTTCCCTAAGATGTCTAGCATTGACCCATAACTTAAAACCAAAGTTTTTAGTTCAAAAACCCAGACCTTAACACGTTTTCTAATCAAATGTCTAGATTTGACCTAGTTTCGTATTTTGGCCATATCTTACTCATCCGGAACAATTGGTTGAGCATCCAACTATCCCATAGAGCTGAGACTTATATCTATCTACCCCGGTAATTTAATCACAGACCCAAGCAATATTGTTAGAGCTATGATATGTTTTAGCTACTGCCTCAAAACTGCCTCCATAAATCACTAGGAAACCTATCCAAAGTTCATCTAACTCACCAATCATTATCATACAATGCCACTATACATCATTTTAACATATACCATATACAATAACATGACTTTTATATATCAAAACATAATTTAATAGATCCATGCCATGCATGTTTATAAAAGTGAAAATCAAAAACATGCAAAACCAAAAATTAGGTCATAATTAAAATAGAGAATAAGAAGCTCACAATGTTTTGAAATAGATGATCAAGATTAAGAAAATCTCTTCTCCTTGGACTCTAGGGCTGCCGAATATTTTAGACCCAATAACAAAACTTTAGCTTGATTTTTACTTCACCGATCTTGTTAAAAACAACCACAATCTAACCCTTAACACTCTTGTAATCTTCAATTGATGAGAACCCTAAAAACTAAAATCTTCAATAATCAAGAACCTTCATAACTTCATGCATGGTGAATTTTTATAGATGGATTATTGTTTATTTGATGTAGGATTTTTTTAGGTTTAGTGTAGAATGGTGGATTTGATTGGAGTAAAAGATGGTGGAGTATGAAAGTTTCTGTGTGTGTGTCAAATAAAGAGAAAAGCAGAAGATTGTGTGTGTAAGTAAATAACTTGGTTCGTGGTTTTTAGCTAAAGTGTAGGCATATATATATGAGATGTTTTTAGAAAAACTAGGAGTTGGGTACATGGTTTTGGGTTTCTGCCGATTGAAAAAAAAATACAAAGGGAGAGTTTTATTTTTGCTATAATTATGTATTTGTGTATATAAATAAGGAAGTAATAATGTGTATCTAAAAAAAATACATATCTACATAAGTGGGAGAGTTGGGTTCGGCTGAAAAAAATAAAAAGGGGAGGGGAACCGAAATTTTTATAAAAAATATAGGAGAGGATAGATTTTATTTGGTATATGTGCTAAAAAGTAGGAATTTATATTTTAGAGTTATATCACTAGTAAAATTCCTAAAAAAAAATACATATTCATTGTTTTATTTTCTTCTAACCGGTTTTGGGAGAAAAATAAGGAGGTTGGGCCAAAAATTTTATTAACTTAGTATTTTATAGATTTTCGGGCCCAAAAGCTAGCCCGGTTTGGTAATTTTTATAAAAACACGATTTTTAGTCTCGTTTTCGGCAACCAACGGGAGAAGTTTAAAATTACAAAAATAAAAATAAAATAAAAATTTATCAAGCTCTCGAGAATAAAATATAAATTTAGGGTTTCTCGTTCATTTAAATGAATAATCACCCAAAGCATAGTACGACACTCAAATTTCGAAAAACGCAAAATTTAAAACACGTCACATCCGAAATAGGTCAGACATATTATTTCCACTAAAATGCCTCTAATGAAATTTACGGGGCTATAATTACGCGTCCATTAGCTTCTCGATCGATAACAGGTGACTTACGGTTCGAAACTCGCCAGAATCCAAAATTTTCAATTTTAACCAAATTTCTGAAAATGTAAATTTATAAAATTTATATAGGGGTTAAAATAAGTAGTGACCTTTTATACGGGGGTTTACATCCTCCTATCCTTACGGGAGCGACGTCCCGACGCTCGATTATCGCCACGTCCTCGCTTCTTGCTCGGAAATAGATGCGGATACTTCTTCATGAAAAAGTCTTCCCTTTCCCATGTAAATTCTGGACCTCTCCGTGAGTTCCAGCGAACCTTAACAATAGGAATCCTGCTCTGCTTCAACTGCTTTACTTCACGATCCATAATTTCCACGGGTTCTTCGATGAAGTGCAATTTATCATCCAGTTGGATTTCTTCAAGTGGAATCACCAGGTTCTCATCCGCGAGGCACTTCTTGAGATTTGAAACATGAAACGTATTATGAATGCCACGGAGTTTCTCCGGTAACTCTAATCGATAAGCTACAGGACCAATTCTTTCAATAATCTTGAACGGTCCCACATAACGTGGACTCAACTTTCCCCGTTTACCAAAACGAATTACGCCCTTCCAGGGCGAAACCTTGAGCATCACCATATCACCTACATTAAACTCCATCGGCTTTCGTCTTACATCCGCATAACTCTTTTGTCGGCTTCTGGCAGTGAGTAAACGGTTCTTGATTTGAATGATCTTTTCCGTGGTCTCACGAATTAACTCGGGCCCAGTTAGTTGGCTGTCTCCAACCTCACTCCAACAAACGGGCGATCTACACTTTCTCCCATAAAGTGCTTCAAACGGTGCCGCCTTGATGCTAGCATGGTAACTGTTATTGTAAGAGAACTCGACCAGAGGCAAGTGTCGATCCCAACTTCCACCGAAATCAATTACGCAGGCACGCAACATATCTTCAAGAGTTTGAATCGTTCTCTCACTTTGACCATCCGTTTCCGGGTGGTATGCCGTACTCATATTTAAGTTCGTCCCTAAAGCATTTTGAAGGGACCTCCAAAACCCAGACGCAAATCGACTATCACGGTCCGAAATGATCGACAACGGTACCCCATGTCTACAGACAACTTCCTTCAGATTACTAACAGGTGAGTTTTTCCATACTTTTCGGTTTTCTTCATAGCAAAATGGTGAGCCGATTTAGTCAACCGATCGACAATTACCCAAATAGAATCATAACCACTAGACGTTCTCGGAAGGCCCGTAACAAAATCCATAGTAATATGTTCCCACTTCCATTCAGGAATTTCGGGTTGCTGCAGAAGTCCTGACGGTCGTTGATGCTCGGCTTTGACTTTGGCGCACGTTAGGCATTTACTAACATATGTAGCAATGTTGGCTTTCATATTCGGCCACCAATATAACTTCTTCAGGTCTTGATACATTTTGTCGGAACCCGGATGGATAGAATATTTCGACTTATGAGATTCGTGCATAATCAAGTCTCGTAGTCCGCCAAACAACGGCAACCACACACGATTTTCAAAATACCGAATCCCATTGGAGTGGATCTCGAAGATAGGCTTTAACATTCGACCCAGATTTTCTGCCATGACATTTTCTTGTTTCACAGCTTCCAATTGGGCCTTGAGTATTCTTTCGGACAAGTCGGTGCATGAAGTCATCACCAAAGATCGAACCCTCAAAGGTTTATCTCGAACTTTTCTGCTGAGAGCATCGGCTACTACGTTGGCCTTGCCAGGATGGTAACGGATTTCACAATCATAATCACTCAATAGTTTGATCCATCGTCATTGCCTCATGTTAAGTTCCTTCTGATCTAAAATGTATTGTAGGCTCTTATGATCGGTGTACACAACACATTTTGAAACATAGAGGTAATGTCTCCAGAGTCTAAGAGCAAAAACCACAGCACCCAATTCAAGATCGTGAGTAGTGTAGTTTTCTTCATGAGTTTTCAATTGCCGGGAAGCATAGGCAATCACTTTATCCCGTTGCATTAGTACCGCACCATAACCCTTGAGTGATGCATCGCAATAAACAACGAAATCATCAGGACCTTCGGGCAAAGCTAAAATTGGAGCAGTACATAGATCTTGCTTAAGCTTTTGGAATGCTTCATCCTCATCCGCACCCCACTCGAATCTCTTATTCTTTTGAGTAAGTTTGGTAAGCGGCTTGGCGATCAAAGAAAATCCCTCGATGAATCTTCTATAATAGCCGGCTAATCCCATAAATTGTCTTACATCAGTTGGCGACGTCGGAACAGGCCAATTTTTAATAGCTTCAATTTTTGCGGGATTGACATGGATGCCTTCCCTATTAATAACATGGCCAAGGAATTGAACGGACTCCAACCAGAAATCACATTTCGAGAATTTGGCGTACAATTTCTCTTTCTTGAGCAGGTCCAAAATGATCTTTAGATGCTCACTATGTTCTCCCTTGGTCTTGGAGTAGATGAGAATGTCGTCGATGAATACGATTACAAATTTATCAAGATATGGCTTACACACACGGTTCATCAAATCCATGAACACTGCTGGTGCATTGGTTAGACCAAAATCACATTTCGAGAATTTGGCGTACAATTTCTCTTTCTTGAGCAGGTCCAAAATGATCTTTAGATGCTCACTATGTTCTCCTTTGGTCTTGGAGTAGATGAGAATGTCATTGATCCGTTCAAACTATACCTTAAAATATATATAATATAATGAAATATCAAATATATAGTAAGAATAGTCTAAAAGCCTTTTTTAGTTCGCGATTATCGATACACTTCGAATATGACCCGTCCTTTTTCTTTACGAACAATACCGAGGCTCCCAAGGGAGACGAGCTCTAAATCCTTTCTCCAACAATTCTTTCAATTGTTCAGACAATTCTTTCAATTCTGATGGGGCCAAACGATAAGGTGCACGGGCGACAGGAGCAGCACCCAACACGATATCAATTTTGAATTCAACTTGTCGAGACGGGGGAAGTCCTGGTAAGTCATCAGGGAATACTTCAGGAAAATCACGAATTACTGGTACATCTTCGAGACGTTTCTTAGATTTCTCCTTCTCGGTAACATGAGCTAATAATAGATGACATCATCTTTCGATGTATTTTCTTGCCTTAATACAGGATATCACTTTTAATCGGGAAGAATTGCTATCACCCTTGACCACTAACGTTCGATTCTTAATCGGAACGTGCACTTCCTTCTTACCACAGATGATGACGGCATCATTATCGGCTAACCAATCTATGCCAATTATGACATCAAAAGTACCAAGTTCTATAGGCATTAGATCGATTTTAAATAGATGGTTGACTAGATTTAAAGTGCACCCCTTTAATACGATATTTGTACTAGCGATCCTTGCATCGGCTAACTCGACCTCATAACTAGCACTTATTCTTTCCGGTTCGTTGTCAATTAAATGAGTAAGACTCGCATTTATGAAACTCTTGTCCAGCCCCGTATAAACACATGCTAAAATAATGATATTGAGCTGAAACGTTAACCAGTCACCACATTTGGGCTTGGGCTTGAATCGACATCTTTCACGGCATAAACATGGTCCTTGCCAATTCCTGTCATCCTGCTTCTTCGTCTCCGGGACTCATATTCATGTTGGCAGGTGATTCGGGTCCACACAATTGAAATTAACCCTTATTGGTCTTCAGCAATTAGCCCAGTGGTACCCTTACACGACCAATCCCTAACATGGTGTCCCCTCTTTCCACATTTACTGCATTTCACCAGGCAATTTCCAAAATGGAACATGTTACACCTATTGCACTTCGGGGCGTGCCCTCCTTGGTTCACATTTTCACCTTGAGCTTGAGTCATGGCCCTAGCACCCCCATTCCTTTGGTTATTGTTTTGATTGTGACGGCGGTTGTCACGGTAGTCTCCCCGGTTGTTATTACGGTTACCTTGATTATTCCCTTGATTTCCACCTTCCCATTTTCTCTTGTTTTGATCCGCATTCTTTTCCTTCCACCCTTGAACTTTATGCTCCATAAGACCATGTGCCATCCTTATAGCTTCATTTAGGGTAGTTGGCTTAGAAGAATAGGTCTCACCCTGGATGTATGATGGCAACCCCTTGATATATTGACTGATCTTCTTTTTGGTAGATGGAACAACCTCAGGACATAGTAAAACCAATTCGTTGAATCGGTTGGTGTAAGCAGCTATGTCATGGTCCCTTAACCTCAAGTTTCTCAACTCATCTTCCATCCTTGATATTTCTTCTTCAGGACAGAATTCTTCTAACATCATCTTTTTCATATCATCCCAAGATTTCCCGTTTGCTTCTGCTAAACCGAGGGTGGCAATTGTTGTTCCACCAGGTTAATAGCTATACCCTGTAGGTAGCAGCTAGCCAACTTGACTTTGTTCCTTTCAGGATTTACTGAATCCCAAAAGTACTTTCATTTGGCAAACCAACGCAAGTTCAATAGCCCCTTCTTTACCATGGAATTGGGTAGGACCACACTTCATGAAACTTGAGAAAGTACAATCCCTGGCCGGTTGTGCTCTCTCAGGACCTCCTGCACCTCCAACATTGCCAGGTCCTCCTGCGCCCGAAGTGTTTCTTGTAGCACGATCGGGTTCGCAAGAGCTTTCTTTACTTCTTTTTTTTTTTTTTATTTTGTTTGTTTTAGTCCGGCAATTATGCTTGGCAATGGCAGCTTGCGACATTTGTTTAGGAGGCATGATTCTATCACGAACACAGGAAAAGAAAAGTGTAAGTACTCATACCATTGGTATAATTATAACTTACAGGAATAATAAAATTATCATATGAGCAACAATCAAGGAAGCGAACAATTGGATAATCATATAAGCAATCACAACACAGTAATTAAAGATCAAAGTAGTCATCTTCATTAAGCACCCAAAATTAGTACACTGTCGTAGTGTATTACAAAACGTGACCTAAACATGACTTAGGTCATTACAAGCACTAGTACTATGTCAACTAACCGACAGGCCGGTTTAGTGACTACATGATCCAATAAGAAGAACTACTAATAATACTAAGCTACTAGGAGTCATCCTACATAAATCCGAATAGGACTGCGGTGTTTACATAGAGAACAAAATACACCTAGCAGCACAAGGTCACTAACTGGCACTAGAAGTTTAGTGTACTATACAAAAGATCCTAGACTAACAAGGTAAGAAAGGAAGAAAAATGACTATTGGGCCCCCGAAGGCGGTCCTGGAAGTCTCTTCTCCAAAACAGTGAGGCGCTCCTCCATCCACAGCATGTACTGCAACAAGGTACCCTCGTGACTGTGCATCTCATCCACTATAGTCTGCCACTGCTGGTTCTTCGACCTGGATTCATGTAGAGCTGTCTGCAGGGTCTGCACCTGCTCCTCCAAAGCAGTCACTCTAGGGTGGATCCCTCCAATGGCAACACTGTTAGTTGCCTCAGCATCACTCACCTCCTCCATCTTCCTCGTCAACACTCCCTGTCTATCTCTCAGATTATCCACCTGGATATACAAGTCATCAATCACCTGAGGCTGAGCTGCGATAGCCGTAGATGGACCTCCAACATCGTAGGTGCTCGGTTTAGGCTCATCCACAACATTGCCATCATCATCTTCATCATCCGTCTCTTCCTCTTCAGACTTCGAGTCTACCATCGGCTCATCCATCTCTCCTAGTGGTACATCCCCCTTTATCCATCCATTATTATTGTTGTTGTTAGTAAAGTGTGCATGGCCTGGATTCGGTACAAACTCAATGTTAAAGTTTGGCACGAGAGCATTCGCGTCGTCATTTAGAAATAGGTTCGCCATGATAATCTGCGAATACGAGGGATACGTATAAGGTCACTATATTTAATAAAATTTATGCAAAGTACGAATGTATGCAAAATATATGAATGTATGCAATACATTAGATATGAGACTTTCAAAGTATGATAAAAACTTTAATATGTAAAGTTTAATAATCAATATATATCTCGACATATATATCATAGTATTTATTAATAAATACAAAGTTTTTATCATACTTTGAAAGTCTCATATCTAATGTATTGCATACATTCGTACTTTGCATAAATTTTATTAAATATAGTGACCTTATACGTATCCCTCGTATTCGCAGATTATCATGGCGAACCTATTTCCAAATGACGACGCGAATGCTCTCGTGCCAAACTTCAACATTGAGTTTGTACCGAATCCAGGCCATGCACACTTTGCTAACAACAACAATAATAATGGATGGATAGAGTGAGATGTACCACTAGGAGAGATAGATGAGCCGATGGTAGACTCAGAGTCTGACGAGTAGGAGACGGATAATGAGGATGATGATGGCAATGTTGTGGATGAGCATAAACCGAGCACCTGCGATGTTAGAGGTCCATCTACGGCTATCGCAGCTCAGCCTCAGGTGATTAATGACTTGTATATCCAGGTGGATAATCTGAGAGATAGACAGGGAGTGTTGGCGAGGAAGATGGAGGAGGTGAGTGATGCTGAGGCAACTAACAGTGTTGCCATTGGAGGGATCCACCCTAGAGTGACTGCTTTGGAGGAGCAGATGCAGACCCTGCAGACAGCTCTACATGAATCCAGGTCGAAGAACCAGCAATTGCAGACTACAGTGGCTGAAATGCAAAATCGTGAGAGTACCGTGATACAGTACATGCTAAGGATGGAAGAGCGCCTCACTGTGTTGGAGAAGAGACTTCCAGGACCGCCTCTGGAGGGCTAGTAGTCATTTTTCCTTTCTTACCTTGTTGGTCTAGGATCTTTTGTATAGTACGCTAAACTGCTAGTGCCAGTTAGTGACCTTGTGCTGCTAGGTGTATTTTGTTCTCTATGTAAACACCGCAGTCCTATTAGGATTTATGTAGGATGACTCCTAGTAGCTTAGTATTATTAGTAGTTCTTCTTATTGGATCATGTAGTCACTAAACCGGCCTGTCGGTTAGTTGACATAGTACTAGTGCTTGTAATGACCTAAGTCATGATTAGGTCACGTTTTGTAAAACACTACAGCATTGTACTAATTTTTGGTGCTTAATGGAGATAACTACTTTGATCTTTAATTACTGTGTTGTGATTGCTTATATGATTATCAAATTGTTCGCTTCCTTGATTATTGCTCATACGATAATTTTTATTCCTGTAAGTTATAATTATACCAATGGTATGAGTACTTACACTTTTCTTTTCATGTGTTGTGATAGAATCATGGCTCCTAAACTATGTCACAAGTTGCCATTGCCAAATTAGTTTCCGAGAAGTGGTGAAAGCGCTTGCCTCTGATCGTGCCACTTGAATGCGAGGCACGGTGCTGAGGACTGGAATTGTGGATAGGTGCAGCAATGCAGGTAGGTCCGAAAAGAGCACTTCTGGAGAGGGGATGGGATTTCTCAAGTTTCATGAAGTGTGGTCCTACTCAATTCCATGGTAAAGAAGGGGCTATCGAACTTTGTCGTTGGTTTGAGAAGGATGGAACGTACCTTTTGGGGATAGCGAATGCTGATGAAAGGAGCAAGTCAATGTTTGTTGTGCTAACCTTTAAGGTTGAGATTTACCGGGTGGAAACACCAAGTTAGCCACCTCAGTTTAGCAGAGGCAAATGGGAAAATCATGGGATGATATGAAAAGATGGATGTTGGATAGAATTTGTCCTGATGAAGAAATATCAAGATGGAAGATGAGTTGAGAAACTTGAGGTTAAGGGACCATGACATAGCTGCTTACACCAACCGATTCAACGAATTGGTTTTACTATGTCCTGAGGTTGTTCCATCTACCAAAAAGAAGATCAGTCAATATATCAAGGGGTTGCCATCATACATCCAGGGTGAGACCTATTCTTCTAAGCCAACTACCCTAAATGAAGCTATAAGGATGGCGCCGTATTATGGAGCAAAAGTCTCAGGGTTGGAAGGAATGAATGCTGGAATCAATCAAGAGATAATAGGAAGGTGGAAATCAAAGGAATAATCAGGTAACGTAATAACAACCGAGGAGACAACCGTGGACAACCTCTCTCACAACTCAAAACCAATACGAGGGAATGGGCGGTGCTTGGGCCATGGACCAGCTCAAGGTGGAAAATGTGTACCATAGGGGGCAGCCCAAGTGCATAGGTGTAAACATGGTTCCATTTGGAAATTGCCGATGAAATCGAAATAAATTGTGGAAAAAAGGGAACATATTGCGAGGGATTGTTAGTGGTAAAGGAGTAGCACAGGTGCTATACTGAGCCGTATAGGGTTTGTTTAAGTGTGCGGGGACGAATACCTTGCAACAGTGAATTGTGTCCGAGAAGAAGAAGCAGGATGGAAGGAATGCTAGTGCCATGTTTTTGCCGTAAAAGATGTTGATAAAGACCAAGGCCCACAAGTGGTGATGGTACGTTCTGGCTTAATAATCGTTATTTTAGCATATTGTTTGATTCAGGGTCAGACAAGAGTTTCATAATGCTAGTCGACTCATTTTAATTGACAACGACCCAGAAAGAATAAGTGCTAGTTATGAGAGGGTTAGCGATGAAAGGATCGTTGTACACATACCGTATTAAAGGGGTGCAATTTAAAATTAGTCAACTTCTATTTAAAATCGATCTAATGCCTATAGGAACTGGTGCTTTTGATGTCTAATTGGCATGGATTGGTAGCTGTTAATGATGCCCGTCATATTGTGGTATATAGGATGGTGCAATTCCAATTAAGGAATCGAAAGTTAGTTGGTTGTAAGGGTGATAGAAATTTTCCGATTAACAAGTGATTATCTTATTAAGGGCAAGAAATACATCGAAAGAGGGATGTCCATCTATTCTTAGCTATGTACGCTGAAGGAGAAATTGAGAAACATCTCGAAGATGTACTAGTAATTATGTGATTTTCCTGAAGTTTTCTTGATGACTTTTCGGGACTTCCCACGTACGACAAGTTGAATTCAAATTGATATCGTATCGAGGCTGCTCTGTCGCCGTGCCACCTTATGTTTGGCCCGTCTTAGAATGAAGAAATTGTGAGCAATTGAAAGAATTGTTGGAAAAAGGATTTTTTCGCGAGCTCGTCACCATGGGGAGCTTCGGTATTGTTATAATGAAAAAGGATAGGGTTATTTCTTATGTGCATCGATTATCATGCAAATGAAATAAGGTGCGGTATCAAAAACGTATCCTCTCCTGAGAATTGATGTATTTATTCGATCAACTTCAGGTTACAAGCTGCTATTTTCGACAAATTGATCTACGATCGGGGTATCATCAATAGCGTTCGAGAAAGAGGATATTCCCATCACCTTGTTTGAACGAGGTATGGTTTTAGGGAATTTCTAAATGTGATGAGTTTGGTCTAATCCAATCGCACAGCCAGAGTTCCATGGGACTTAGATGATCGTGTCTGCAAGATCTTATCTTTGATAAATTTTTGATCGTTATTTATCGACGACATTCTAATTTCCAAGGACCCAAGGGAGGAACTAGAAGAGCATCTAAAAGAATTTTTTGGACTGCTCAAGAAAGAGAAATTGTACGCCAAATTCTCAAAATGTGATTTCTGGTTGGAGTCCGTTCAATTCCTTGGCCATGTTATTAATAGGGAAGGCGTCCATGTCGATTCCACGAAAATTAAAAGCTATCAATATATTGCGTTTCAAAGTCGCAAAAAAGTAAGACAATTTATGGGATTAGCCGGCTATTATAGAAGATTCATCGAGGGATTTTCTTTGATCGCCAAGCGCTTACAAATTACTCAAAAGAATAGAGATTGCGTGGGGGTGCGGATGAGGATGAAGCTTCCAAAGCTATGCAAGATCTATGTTACTGCTTAATTTTACCTTTGACGATGGTCTGATGATTTCATCGTTTATTGCGATGCATCACTCAAGGGTTATGGTGCGGTACTAATGCAACGGGATAAAGTGATTGCCTATGCTTCCGGCAATTGAAAACTCATGAAGAAAACTACATACCTGATCTGAATTGCGTGCTGTGGTTTTGCCTTAGACTCTGGAGACATTACCTCTATGGTACAAAATGTGTTGTGTACACCGATCATAAGAGCCTACAATACATTTTGGATCAGAAGGAACTTAACATGAGACAACGGCGATGGATCGAACTATTGAGTGATTATGATTGTGAAATCCGTTACCATCCCGGCAAGGCCAACGTAGTAGCTGATGCTCTCAGCAGGAAAGTTCAAGATAAACCTTTGAGGGTTCGATCTTTGGTGATGACTTCATGTACCGATCTGTCCGAAAGGTTACTCAAGGCCTAATTGGAAGCTGTGAAACAAGAAAAGTCAAGGAATTTGGGCGACTGTTGATGCATATCTTTGAGATTTCATTACGCGGGATTCTGGTATTTATGAAAATCGTGTGTGGTATGCATGTTTGCGGGACTACGAGCATGATTATGCAAGAGTCTCATAGTCAAATTTTTTATTCATCCCGGTTCTGACAAACAGTATCAAGAACCTGAAGAAGTTATATTGGTGCCGAATATCAGAAAGCCGACATTGCCTAACTTATGTTAGTAATTGCCTTACGTGCGCCAGTCTAAGCGAGATCAGCGACCGTCAAGATTCTGCAGCAACTGCAATTCCTGGAATTGAATGTGGGAACATATTACTATGGATTTCGTTACGGGTCTTCCGAGAATGCCTAGTGGTTATGATTCTATTTGGGTAATTGTCGATCGATTGACTAAATCAGCTCACTTTTTACCAATGAAGAAGACCGATAGTATGGAAAAACTCACCCAGCTGTATTTGAAAGAAGTTGTCTGTAGGCATGGTGTATCATTGTCAATCATTTCAGACCGCGATAGTCGATTCACATCTGGGTTTTGGAGGTCCCTTTAAAAGGCTTTAGGGACAAACTTAAATATGAGTACGGCATCACAACCAGGAAAAAACTGCGGTCAAAGTGAGAGAACGATTCAGACCCTGGAAGATATGTTGCGTGCCTGCGTAATTAATTTCGGTAGAAGTTGGGATCGACACTTGCCTCTGGTCGAGTTCTCTTATAATAACAGTTACCATGCTAGCATCAAGGCGGCACCATTTGAATCACTTTACAAGAGAAAGTGTAGATCGCCCGTTTGTTGGAGCGAAGTTGGGGACAACCAACTAACTAGGCCCGAGTTAATCCGTGAGACCACGAAAAAGATCATTCAAATTAAGAACCGTTTGCTCACCGCAAGAAGCCGACAAAAGAGTTATGCTGATGTGAGACGAAAGCCGATGGAGTTTAATGTATGTGATATGGTTATGCTCAAGGTTTCGCCTTGGAAGGGCGTAATTCGTTTTGGTAAACGGGGAAAGTTGAGTCCACATTATGTGGGACCGTTCAAGATTATTAAAAGAATTGGTCCTGTGGCCTATCGATTAGAGTTATCGGAAAAACTTTATGGCATTCATAATACGTTTCATGTTTCTAATCTCAAGAAGTGCCTCGCGAACGAGAACTTGGTGATTCCATTTGAAGAAATCCAAATGTTGAAAAATTGAACATCACTCAAGGAACCGGGGAAATTATGGACCGGGAAGTAAAGCAGTTGAAGTAGAGTAGGATTCCTATTGTTAAGGTTCGTTGAAACTCACGGAGAGGTCCATAATTTACATGGGAAAGGGAAGACTTTTTCATGAGGAAGTATCCGCATCTATTCCCGAGCAAGAAGCGAGGGCATGGCGATAATCGAGCGCCGGGACGTCGCTCTCGTAAGGCAGGGAGGATGTAACATTCCGTATTTAAGGTCACTATTTATCTCGAACTTCATTTCTATTTTTATTTTTAAGCAAAGTCATTAAATTTTATGTTTACCGATTCTAGGAGATTTCCGTTCTTTGCTTTGCGTGATGCCGTATTTAGAAATCTATTAAGTCGTAGTGCCTTAAGTGGTTTAATAATTTTCATAATATTCCCGATGATTATATGTTACACCATTTTCTTTTCCATGTGTTTTCGTTCCGTAAATTTCTTGCTTAAAACTCGTCGTTGTTACCTTAAACTTACCTTTATTTTAACCTCACAACTTACACTACTACACTTTATTAAATATTATAACTAAAAAAAAATTATTTTTTTCAACAACAAGGCCGAGGCCCGGTTCTACATATCACACACAACTTTACAACTTTTTAAAAAACATCATCATTTCCTCTTTTTGCCTACTGCACATCTCTCATTTTCACATAGTTTCAAATACTTCTCTTTTTTCCTTTTGGTTCCTTTGTTGGCTTCTGAACTTATTACCACCCCACTATAATCTTACATTTATTCTCTATTTTTATCCTATTATCACCACCATAGTGCTTGCAAAGTGTCGGTGGTTTTCTTGAAGCTTTTGAAGAAAGTTTTTTAAGGTTATCTCTTATTCTTTAATTTTTTTTTTCATTTTAATCTTTGAAAATGGAAGTTTGATTCTGGAATAATATTTATATGATGATGAGTTTGTTAGAGCTTCGGGCATTGGCATTGCATGTGATTGGTTCTTAGGATGGTGTTTGATAGGTTTTAGATGTGAAAATAGGAGACGTTTGGAACAGTAGCAAAAAGGGTTTATAGAAAAAATATTTGGCTTGGACTCTATGATTTCAAATTAACATTATGGAAATATTAATGTCTTGAGCTTCCACTAGCGATAGTTGGATGCTCAATATCCTTGGGATGACGGAGTTATGGTCAAAACTAAGAAAAAATAGGTCAAATCTGGAACCTAGATTAGGAAACGAGTTTAACTCCAATGTTTGCCATAAACATGTTAGGCTTTAAAGATTGGGTCAGTGGTAGACATCTTAAGGAAGCCATAGCCTTTGACCTCACCTTCATTGCTATCATGGTTAGGGATTTACCTTTACTAAAATGGCCATAAATCCCAACCAAGATAGCAATGAAGGTGAGGTCAAAGGCTATGGACTTCCTTAAGCATGTCTACACTGACCAATCTTTAAACAACCTATAACAGGCTTTGGCAAACATTTGGAGTTCAACTCGTTTTATAATACATAGGTCCAGAGTTGACCTATTTTCTTGTTGTGACCATAACTCGTCATCCCAAGGTGTTAGTTGAGCATCCACTATCTATGATGCTTAGGACATGTATATTTCACCAGTAATGTAATTTAACATAGGCTCCAAAGCAACTATTTTTTTCGATAACCCATTTTGTACTGTTCAAAACAGTCTCTAATTTTAACTCTAAAAACCTATCAAAAATATCAATCCTAAGAAACAATCAAATTTGCAATGCCTTCCCATGACTCTTAACAACTCATCATATTATAAATATGTATTTCCAGAATCAAACTTCCATTTTCATGGATTAAAATGAAAAGAAAAATTAAAGATTAAGAGATAACCTTAATAACTTCTTCAAAACTTCAAGAAAAACCACCAAACTTTGCAAGCAACTTATGGATGGTGATAAGAGGATAAAAATGAGGAGAATAAATTTGTTTTAAGCTTTTGTACGGTGGTGGTAATAATTTCCAGAAGCAACAAAGGAACAAGGAAGAAGAGAGAGTTTTGAAACTATGTGAAAATGAAGAGATGTGCATGTATGGAAAAATGAGGAAATGATGATGGTTTATAAAAAGTTGTAAAAGGTTTGTGTGTGGATATGTATAACCGGCCTAGGGCCTTGGTGTGTGTGAAAAAAATAATTTTTTTAGTTATAAGTATTTAATAAAAGTATAGTGTAAGTGTAGGTTAAATAAAGGTAAGGTTTAAGGTAAAACGCGAGTTTTAAGCTAGAAATTTACGTAAACGCGAAACACAATGGAAAATGAAAATGGTGTAACTTATAATCATCGGGGAATATTATGAGATTATTAAACCACTTAAGGCACGAAGACGGAATAGATTTCTAAATACGGCTCACGCAAAGCTAAGAACGGGAAATTCTTACTAAATCGGGTAAACGTAAAATTAATGACTTTGCTTAAAAATGAAAATAGAAATAAAGTTCGGAATAAATAGCGACCTTAAATACGGAATGTTACATCCTCCCCTCCTTAAGGGAGCGCCGTCCCGGTGCTCGATTATCGCCACGCCCTCGCTTCTTGCTCGGAAATAGATGCGGATACTTCTTCATGAAAAAGTCTTCTCTTTCCCATGTAAATTCTGGACCTCTCCGTGAGTTCCAACGAACCTTAACAATAGGAATCCTGCTCTGCTTCAAATGCTTTACTTCCCGGTCCATAATTTCTAAGGGTTCTTCGATGAAGTGAAATTTATCATCCAGATGGATTTCTTCAAGTGGAATCACCAAGTTCTCGTCCGCGAGGCACTTCTTGAGATTAAAAACATGAAACGTATTATGAATGCCACGAAGTTTTTCCGATAACTCTAATCGATAGGCCACAGGACCAATTCTTTTAATAATCTTGAACGGTCCCACATAATTGGATCAACTTCCCGTTTACCAAAAGAATTAGCCCTTCCAAGGCGAAACTTGAGCAAGAAACCATATCATCATACATTAAATCCACATCGGCTATCGTCCTCACATCCGCATACTCTTTTGTCGGCCTTCATGCGTGGGAGCAAACGGATCTTAATTTGAATGCTCTTTTTCGTGGTTCTCAGGATTACAACTCGGGCCTAGATAGTTGGTTGTCCCAACTTGCTCAACAAAGGGCGATCTACAACTTTCTCTTGTTAAATGTGATTCAAATGTGCCGCTTGATGCTTGCATGGTAACTGTTATTATAAGAGAACTCGACCAGAGGCAAGTGTCGATCCCAACTTCCACCGACAATTAAATTTCGCAGGCACGCAACCATATCTGCCCAACCCCCCCCTTCTCTTCCCCCCCCCCTTATACCATCTCCAGGGTCTGAATCGTTCTTCTCACTTAGACCATTGTTTCCGGGTGGTATATTTTTTTTTTCCGTTTCGTACTCATATTTAAGTTAGTCACTAAGCATTTTAAAGGGACCTCCAAAACCCAGATGTGAATCGACTATCGCGGTCTGAAATGATTGACAATGATACACCATGCCTACAGACAACTTCTTTCAAATACAGCTGGGTGAGTTTTTCCATACTATCGGTCTTCTTCATTGGTAAAAAGTGAGCTGATTTAGTCAATCGATCGACAATTACCCAAATAGAATCATTAACCATAGGCATTCTCGGAGTACCCGTTAACCGATAATCCATAAGTAATATGTTCCCACCTTCTATTCAGGAATTTCAGGTTGCTCAGAAGTCTTGACTGTCGCTGTGTGCCTCTTGGCTTTGACGTGGCGACGTAAGGCATTTACTAACATATGTAGCATATGTCGGCCTTTCATATTCGGCCACCAATATAACTTCTTCAGGTCTTGATACATTTTGTCAGAACCGGGATGAATAGAATATTTTGACTTATGAGACTCATGCATAATCAAGTCTCGTAGTCCGCCAAACAATGGCAACCACACACGATTTTCAAAATACCGAATCCCGTCGGAATGAATCTCAAAGATAGGCTTCAACAGTCGGCCCAGATTTTCCGCTTTGACATTTTCTTGTTTCACAGCTTCCAATTAGGATTTTTGAGAACCTTTTTCGGACATGATCGGTACTTGAAGCTCATCACCAAAGGATCGAACCTCAAAGGTTTATCTTGAACTTTACTGCTGAGGAGCATCAGCTACTAGTGGCCTTTGCCGGGTATGGTACGGATTTCACAATCATAATCATCTCATAGTGCGAATCCATACCGTTGTCTCATGTTAAGTTCCTTCTGATCCAAAATGTATTGTAGGCTCTTATGATCGGTGTACACAACACATTTTGTACCATAGAGGTAATGTCTCCAGAGTCTAAGGGCAAAAACCACAACACCCAATTCAAGATCATGAGTAGTGTAGTTTTCTTCATGAGTTTTCAATTGCCGGGAAGCATAGGCAATCACTTTATCCCATTGCATTAGTACCGCACCATAACCCTTGAGTGATGCATGCAAGAAACGATTGAATCAGCAGGACATTTTCGCGGCTTAGGTAAATTAGAGAGTACTAGATCTTGCTTAAGCTTTTGGAATGCCCTTTCATCCTCGTCCGCCCCACTCGAATCCATCTTTTTCTTTTGAGTAATTTGGTAAGCAGGCTTGGGATCAAAGAATTCCACCGATGAATCTTTATACTAGACGGCTAATCCACCATAAAATTGTCTTACTTTAGTTGGCGATCTTTGAATAGGCTCATTTTGATTGCTTTATATTTTCGTACTGGATCGACTTGGACGCCTTCCCTATTAATAACATGGCCAAGGAATTGAACGGACTTACACACCAAGAAATCACATTTTGAGAATTTGGCGTACAATTTCTCTTTCTTGAGCAGGTCCAAAATGATCTTTAGATGCTCACTATGTTCTCCCTTGGTCTTGGAGTAGATGAGAATGTCGTCGATAAATACGATCAAAAATTTATCAAGATACGGCTTGCAGACACGATTCATCTAATCCATGAACACTGCTGGTGCATTGGTTAGACCAAACGGCATCACTTAGAATTCATAATGACCATACCTCGTTCAAAAAACGGTGATGGGAATATCCTCTTCTCGAACGCGAAGTTGATGATACCCCGAACGTAGATCAATTTTCGAATATACACTTGAACCTTGAAGTTGATCGAATAAATCATCAATTCTCAGGAGAGGATAGCGGTTTTTGACCGTCAACTTATTCAGTTCATGATAATCGATGCACATATGAAATAACCCATCCTTTTTCTTTATGAACAATACCGGAGCTCCCCAGGGTGACGAGCTCGGGCGAATAAATCCTTTTTCCAACAATTCTTTCAATTGCTCAGACAATTTCTTCATTTCTGACGGGGCCAAACGATAAGGTGCACGGGCGACAGGAGCAGCACCCGATACGAGATCAATTTTGAATTCAACTTGTCGAGACGGGGGAAGTCCCGAAAAGTCATCAAGGAATACTTCAGGAAAATCACGAATTACTAGTACATCTTCGAGATGTTTCTCATATTTCTCCTTCTCCGGTACATGAGGAAAGCTCTAAGAAATAGCTGAGGATCCATCCTCTTTCGATGTATTTTCTTGCCTTTAATTTAATATCACTTGTAATTCGGGAGAATTTCTGACTCACCCTTAACCACAAAAATTCAACGTTCGATTCTTAATTGGAATGTTGCACCTATTTTTACCACCAGTTGACTGACGGCATCATTATCAGCTAACCAATCCGTGCCAATTATTGACATCAAATAGCACCAAGTTCTATAGGCATTAGAGTCGATTTTAAAATAGATGGTTGACTAGATTAATTGCCCCTTTAATACGGTATTTGTACTAGCGATCCTTCCATCGGCTAACTCGACCTCATAACTAGCACTTATTCTTTCTGGTTCGTTGTCAATTAAATGAGTAAGACTAGCATTTATGAAACTCTTGTCCGACCCCGAATCAAACAACATGCTAAAATAACGATTATTGAGCAGAAACGTACCAGTCACCACATTTGGGCCTTGGGCTTGATCAACATCTTTTACGGCATAAACATGGCCACTTGCATTCCTTCCATCCTGCTTCTTCTTCTCGGGACACAATTCACTGTTGGCAAGGTGATTCGGGTCCCCACACTTGTAACAAACCCTAATCGGCTCAGTTATTTGCACCAGTGGCTCTCCTTTTACCCGACAATCCTAGCAATTGTCCTTTTTTTTCCAAATTATTGGCATTTCATCGGGCATTTCCAAATGGACATGGTTCACCTATTGCACTTCGGGGCGTGCCCTCCTTGGTTCACATTTTCACCTTGAGCTTGAGTCATGGCCCTAGCACCCCCATTCCTTCGGTTATTGTTTTGATTGTGATGGCGGTTGTCACGGTTGTCTCCCCGGTTGTTATTACGGTTACCTTGATTATTCCCTTGATTTCCACCTTCCCATTTTCTCTTGTTTTGATCAGCATTCTTTTCCTTCCAACCCTAAACTTTTTTGCCTCCATAAGTCATGCGCCATCCTTATAGCTTCATTTAGGGTAGTTGGCTTAGAAGAATAGGTCTCACCCTGGATGTATGATGGCAACCCCTTGATTTATTAATGATTTCTTTTTGGTAGATGGTTTTTGAACAAACCTCTAGGACCATAGTAAAAACCAATTTGTTTAATCGGTTTGTGTGTAAGCGCTATGTCATGGTCCCTTAACTCAAGTTTTAATCTCATCTTCCATCATTGATCTTCGTCTTCAGGACAGAATTCTTCTAATTCATCTTTTTCATATCATCCATGTTTTCCCATTGGCCTATGCCTAAACTGTGGGTGGCAACTTGGGTGTTTCAACCTGGTTAAAGCTCACCTTAAAGGGTAGCGAGCAAACAAACTTGACTTTGCTCCTTTCAGCCATTCGATGATCCAAAAGTACTTTCCATCTTCTTAAAACCATCGAACAAAGTTCGATTAGCCCCTTCTTTACCATGGATTTAGGTAGGGTAGGACCCACTTCATGGAAACTTGAGGATAATAAATCCCTAGCAGTTGTTCTATTTCGGGACCTCTGCATTGCCTCACCTTCCACATTGCCAGGTTCCTCCAGCAACCTGTGCATTCCTAGTGGCACGATCAGTGGCAAAGGAGCTTTCACCTCTTCGTCGGAAACTAATTTGGGGCTAATGGCTGTTGTGAATTTTGTTTCAGGAGGGATGGTTCTATCATGCACAGGAAAGAAAAGTGTAAGTACTATACCATTGGTGATAAGTATAATTTACAGGAATAATAAAATTTATATATGAGCATCAATCTAGGAAGCAAAAACAATTGGATAATCTATAAGCAACCCAAACACAGCGCAATAAAGATCAACAGTAGTCATTTCATTAAGCACTAAAAATTAGTACAATGTTGTAGTGTTTTGAAACGTGACCTATCATGATTAAGGTCATTACCATGACACTAGTATATGTCAACTAACGACAGCCGGTGTTTAGTGACTACATGGATCCAATACGAAGAACTACTCATAAATACTAACGCTACTAGGGTCGTCATTCCTACATAAATCCGAATAGAACTGCGGTGTTTACATAGAGAACAAAATACACCTGGCAGCACAAGGTCACTAACTGGAACTAGCAGTTTAGTGTTCTATCCAAAAGATCCTAGACCAACAAGGTAGGAGAGGAAGAAAAATGACTACTGGCCATCCGGAGGCGGTCCTGGAAGTCTCTTCTCCAACACAGTGAGGCGCTCTTCCATCCTTAGCATGTACTGCATCACGGTACCCTCACGATTTTGCATCTCAGCCACCGTAGTCTGCAACTGCTGGTTTATCGTCCTGGATTCATGTAGAGCTGTCTGCAGAGTCTGCACTTGCTCCTCCAAAGCAGTCACTCTAGGGTGAGTCTCCCCAATGGCAAGGCTGTTAGTCGCCTCAATATCACTCACCTCTACTATCGTCCTCGCCAACGCTCCCTGTCTATCTCTCAGCTTATCCACCTCTCTATATAAGTCATCAATCACCTGAGGCTGAGCTACGATAGCCGTAGATGGACCTCCAACCTCATAGGTGCTCGGGTTAGGCGCATCCACAACAGCACCAACCTCATCCTCATCATCCATCTCCTCCTCGTCAGACTCCGAGTCTACCATCGGCTCATCCATCTCTCCTAGTGGTACATCCCACTCTATCCATCCATTATTATTGTTGTTGTTAGCAAAGTGTGCATGGCCTGGATTCGGTACAAACCCAATGTTGAAGTTTGGCACGAGAGCATTCGCGTCGTCATTTGGAAATAGGTTCGCCATGATAATCTGCGAACACGAGGGATACGTATAAGGTCACTATATTTAATAAAATTTATGCAAAGTATGAATGTATGCAAAATATATGAATGTATGCAATACATTAGATATGAGATTTTCAAAGTATGATAAAAACTTTAATATGTAAAGTTTAAATATCAATATATATCTCGACATATATATCATAGTATTTATTAATAAATACTTAGTGATAATACACCCGCAATATATAATGCTAGGAAGGTAATTGCAAGAACGACTTGGCCGGCATCTTGAGGAATTTGCGCGCTAAAATTCAAAAGCACCAAGTTCTATAGGCATTAGATCGATTTTAAATAGATGGTTGACTAGATTTAAAGTGCACCCCTTTAATACGGTATTTGTACTGGCGATCCTTCCATCAGCTAACTCGGCCTCATAACTAGCACTATTTCTTTCGGTTGTTGCAATTATATGTAGTAAGACTAGCCATTTATGAAACTCTTGTCTGACCCGAATCAAACAAATGCTAAAATAATGATTATTTGAGCAGGGAAAACGTACCTGTCACCACATTTGGGCCTTGGCTTGATCAACATCTCTTTACGGATTAACATGGAACTTGAATTCCTTCACATCCTGCTTTTCTTCTCGAGACACAATTCACTGTTGGCATAGGTGATTCGGGTCCCCACACTTTTAACAAACCTAATCGGCTCAGTATTAAGCACCAGTGCTAACTCTTTACCATGACATTCCCTAGCAATATGTCCCTTTTTCCACATTTATTGCATTTCACCAGACAAATTTCCAAAAAATGGCACTTATTATAACCTATTGCACTTTTAGGGCGTGCCCTCCTTGGTTCTGCTTTTTCACCTTTGTGTTGAGTTATGGGCCTAGCACCCCCATTCCTCGGTTTATTGTTTGATTGTGTACGGGGTTGTCCAGGTTGTCTCCCGGTTGTTACCGCGGTTGCCTTGATTATCCCTTGATTCTCCACCTTTCTCCATTTACTCGTGTTTTGCTCAGCATTCTTTTCTTCCATCCTTAAACATTCTGCTCCATAAAGACATGCGCCATCCTTATAGCTTCATTTAGGTTAGTTGGCTTAGAAGAATGGTCTCACCTGAATGTATGATGGCAACACACCTTGATATATTGACTGATCTTAATTTGTATAGATGGAACAAACCTCAGGACCATCAGTAAAACCAATTCGTTAAATCGGTTGGTGTAAGCTGTATGTCTGGTCCCTTAACCTTAAAGGTTTCTAAACTCATCTTCACATCCTTGTATTTCTCTTCAGGACAGAATTCCTCACCAACTTATATTTTCCATATCATCCTATGATTTCTCGTTTGCTTCTGCTAACCGAGGATGGCGACTTGAGTGTTTTCCACCAGGTTAAAGCTTTCTACCTTGGAAGAGGTACGCAGCAGCAAACTTGACTTTGTTCCTTTCAGCGCATTTGCTGATCCCAAAAGTACATTCCATCTTCTCAAACCAACGGCAAAGTTCAATAGCCCCTTCTTTACCATGGAATTGAGTTTAGGAACACACTTTCTGAAACTGAGTGAAGAGTATAATCCCTAGCATGTTGTGCTCCTCGGACCTCATGCATTGCCTGCCACCTTCCACGTTGCCCAGGTCCTCCGCACTGTGCGTTCCTGGGTGCACGATCAGCGGCATTAAGAGCTTTCGCCACATTCGTCGGAACTAGCTTGCAATGGAAGCTTACGACATGTGTTTAGGAGCCATGATTCTATATGTCACATGAAAAAGAAAAGTGTAAGTTAATCATACCATTGGTATAGTTCATAACTCCCCTACAGAAATAATAAAATTATCATTTTATGAGCAAACAATCAAGGGATGTGAACAATTGGCTAATCATATAAGCAATCAAACACAGTAAATTTAAAGATCAAAGTAGTTAACTTTCATTAAGCACCCAAAATTATTACATTGCCTGTTAGGTTTTACAACGTGACCTATCATGAATTATGTAAATTACAATAAACTAGTAACTATGTCAACTAAACCGACAGGCCGTATTTTGTGACTACATGATCCTAATAAGAAGAACTACTAAATAATACTAGCTTACTAGGCAGTCATCCTTACTAAATCGCCCACCCCACCTGAATAGAATACGGTGTTTATAGAGAACAAAATACACCTGGCAGCACAAGGTCACTAACTGGCACTAGCAGTTTAGTGTACTTCCAAAAGATCCATGACAACTAGGGATGAATGGAAGAGAAATGCTACTGGCCCTCCGGAGGTGGTCTGGAGTCTCTTCTCCAAAACAGTGATGGCGATCCCTTCCATCCTCCCGATGTACTGCATCAAGGTACCCTCGCGGACAGACTGTGCATCTAGCACCACCTGTAAGTTGCTGCTAACTGCTGGTTCTTCGACCTGGATTCATGTAGAGCTGTCTGCAGGGTCTGCACCTGCTCCTCCAAAGCAGTCACTCTAGGGTGAGTCTCCCTAATGGCAAGGCTGTTAGTCGCCTCAATATCACTCACCTCCACCATCGTCCTCGCCAACGCTCCCTGCCTCTCTCTCAGATTATCCATCTCTCTATATAAGTCATCAATCACCTGAGGCTGAGCTGCGATAGCCGTAGATGGACCTCAAACCTCGTAGGTGCTCAGGTTAGGTGCATCCACAATGTTACCAACCTCATCCTCCATAACCTCCTCATCAAACTTTGGGTCTACCATCGGCTCATCCATCTCTCCTAGTGGTACATCCCACTCTATCCATCCATTATTATTGTTGTTGTTAGCAAAGTGAGCATGGCCTGGATTTGGCATAAACTCATTGTTGAAGTTGGGCACGAGAGCATTCGCGTTGTCATTTAGAGATAGGTTCGCCATGATAATCTGCGAATTACGGTGGGAGACGTATAAGGGCTCTTTATTTAATAAAATTTATTTGCAAAGTACTGAATGTTATGCAAAAATATATATTGAATGTATGTAAATATGAATGTATGCAAACACATTTTGTTATGTGACTTTCAAAAGTATTGATAAAAAATTTAATATGGTAAGTTTTAATAATCAGCTAGAGTCAAACATCTCATACCAATCCTTCTGACAAGATACTTAAACCGATCCTCAGGAAGGGCTTTCGTAAACATGTCAGCTAATTGGTATTCAGTTCTGACAAAATATAATTCAATTATACCATTTTCAACCTGTTCCTTTATGAAATGATACCGAGTATGGATGTGCTTTGTTCGCGAATGCTGTACGGGGTTGCATGAGATTGCTATGCTTGACTGAGAGTCGCAGTACAACGATATTTTGTTGTAGTTGAAGCCATAATCTTGAAGCTGTATCCTCATCCACATTACTTGCCATAATCTCTGCTCAAGACATTGCAGTGCAGTTTTGTTTCTTTGACATGCAGCTTACAAGTTTATCACCAAGGAACTGTATCCCTCCAGAAGTGCTTTTCTGAGTATCAAGGCATCCGGCATGATCAGCGTCTGAAATGCCCTGTTAGTCAAAGCCAGAATCTTTGGATCCAGAGTCCCATGTTAATGGTTACCCTTTAGGTATTTAAAGATTCTTTTAACCTCTTTGAGGTGCTTTTGTGTTGGTCGTGCTTGATAACGTGCACAATATCATACTGCTTGCACTAAGTCTGGTCTACTAGATGTCAAGTACATGAGTGACCCAATTTTACTACGATTATCAGATTGGTCTATGGTTCTCACACTCAAAATCTACATCTTTTGGGTTTTGTAAGCCAATGGTGTACCAATTTGGAGTGACAATGTCCTATTATGCTTTTTTTAGAAATTCTAAAGCGTACTTGGCCTGATTGATAAAAATACTTTTGGGGACTGGTGGATCTGAAGTCCTAAAAGAATTGCTCTCCCCCATAAGTACATTTCAAATCTACTGTGCATTAATTTTTCAAATCGTTTTGAATATTTAGGATTTGTGGATCCAAAAAATTTAATGTCTCACGTAAATTGCACAAGTAGAATATCCTCCTGTATTGTATCTGAATAAGTTGGGGTCAATTGTACCTTTAGAATAAGCCTTTGGACATTAGGAAGTTGATTAGTTCATCGTTCAGGCTCTTGGGGAGCTTGCTTTAATCAATACAATGCTTTTTGTAGGGGGGAAAAGGGGTAGACTTTTTCTGGATGATCTGATCAACAAAAACTTCTGGCTGAGCAACTAACCTCTCCTTCAGCTGACCATTAAGAAATGCTGTTTTCACGTCCATCTGATATATTGGAAAAGACTTGTGTGCTGCGTGGGCAACATAATCCAACTGCAGTCCAAGTGAGCAACTAGAGAACTGATTCTTCAAAATTAATACCCATCTTCCTGAGTTATCCTTTAGCAACAAGTCATGCTTGTTGCCGAATTACAGTCTGATCCCTTCATCCTGTCTTGTTCTTCCATAACAATTTAGCTTTATAATCCATCGGCCAAAGGGTTTGTCGATAGTTCCCGACCTTTTGTCTTGTCAACTTAACTGAAGTTCATCCTGCATTGCTATCGATACCATTGCAAAATCAGCCATTGCACTCCTTAATTTTCTTCGGTTCAACTATACTCACGTGCGGGCGGAAATACACATTAGAGGATTGTGGAAAGCTGTTGTCTTGTCTTGAACTGGCATGGTTGGATTTCCTCGAACTTGTTCTAATGGTATGATCTATGGCTCCTCATCGGAAATCATGGCTTTGTGGTTGAAATGAATTGACACTTCGGTATTATCATATGTTACAGTTGTGGAAGACTCAACAATTTCTTGTACCGTGTACAAAAAGGATTGATATATTCAGCTTCTTGGAAATGATGCTTCCTTGCTTTGTTCATTGTTGTTTTACTCGTTAGACGTGTGTTGGATTGTATTATTCTTCAAGTAAAGGGACTGAGAGAAATTTAACCCCTTGTTGTGTCGAATAATGTTTTTCTGGATGAAGGTACAACTTTGTCTTGGGGGTAGGGGTCAGTGTTGTCATAATCATGACGCCTTTTGTCCTTGTGGAACGAGGCCTGAGAGACATTTTAAACAGACATCTCTTGTCGTTGTGGTGCGAGGTCTGAATGTTGTGATCAGACTCTTTTTCTTTGATTTTCCATCAAACTTGTTATGAAGGAATCAACTTTTAAGCGGGTTCTCTTAGTTGTAAACACGATATCCCTTCGATCTGAGTAGTATATCCTACCATGACACATGGATCCCGCTTGTTTCTTTCATTTTTATCCAGATTTTTCCCCATTTTCTTGTTATGTGCAAGTGTATAAACCAAAGATGTGACGAATGTTTTTATTGTGAAGGTTTCTGTCATTGTGATGATGTGATATTGCCGTCTTTCTATTGTGTGGATATGATGATTTGATCTGTTCTGAGTATAGCTTGCGTTGCACTGCTTCAGCCCAAATTGATAATGGATGCTTAGAAGTTGAAAGCATCGTATACGAGCAGCCTCAACAAGAGTCGGTTCGGTCTTTCGATCGAAACTGTCGTTTCTGTTCAGGTGTTCGAGGAGTGGAAGTTTGATGTTCAATGCCGTTCTTCTTTGAAATGGGCATGGAGGTTTGTTCAAGAATTCAGTGCCTATGTCCGTACGAACAGTAATAACATTAAGGCTTGAAGTTTGACGGTTGAATCATCAGTGAGAAAGTCTTTGAGAACTTTGGTGTTTTCTTCCTTAGATCTTAGAAAAAGAGTCAAGTGTATGCTTGAATTAGTCATAACATATCAACCAGAAGATTACTTCTTCCCATTTTTGCTGGCAACTCGCATGGACTCACAAGTCCATGTGAAGCAAATTTAGCCTTCCTTTGGAACTAGGAACTTCTTTTGTCTTGAATGAACTTCTTTTTGCTTTACTCAATTCACAAGACGAACATAGTTGATCCTTGACATATTTCAACTTAGGTAAGCCATTCACAACTTCTTTCTAGGAGGAGTTAAGGTGATGTTATTCTCGAAAGTTCAGTGAGAAAAGCCCGTCGATGCTCATAACCATGCTTGTGTTGGTGTAGCTTTAGCCATGAAAACAGTGTGGTGTTGATGAAGTTGTTTCTTGAAGACTATGTGTAGAGATCTGATCACGACTACCAGTTAGTAAATCGTTTCCTGAAGATCTCTCACAAACATTAGATTTCCTAAAAGCAACTCCAATCAGGCATCACAGAATTTGACAACCGTAGTAAAGATTTGTGATTGAGGACCTTCGAATTAATAACCCCGTTTGTTGTCTCATTTCCTTGATCTGATCTCCATAAACCAAGAATTGGAGGAAATTGATCATTTCCAAAACGAACGTACATAGAATTTTTCTCCACAAAATTACACAAAAGCTTTAGATTGCCCGTCAAGTGCTTGTGGCATCCAGAGTCAACAATGAATAGGATGAGTTGTACAATCTGCAAGAGGAATTAGAGGACGATGGTATGGACAAAGTGGATCCTAAGGAATTTGTGATATCTTAAGACATTAGTTATCCGTGTTGAGACAATGTCTATTGTGGACTTAATTACTTGTTGATTCATCATCTTTCTATATCTTAGGCATCCATATCTTTTTGTGTCCTAAGTGGGGCTTTTGTGTCCATGTTTAACTTGATGGCATCTCTTAGCTATCCACCATTTCACATTCCTGATTTGTATTCTCATACAACGTCATATAGTAACCTCTTGGATTTTGAAATAGGTAGTTTTTGATGCAAGGTAACAATTGGCCGGATGATGTAACCCCACGAGCTTATCATTTCGAGGGCATGGAAAGTACTGTTTTCTTATGGGGTGTTGCAACAGATTTGTTCACTTTTCTCTTTGGTTTACTAGCACTAATAGGCACTACATTAGGCTTCTTAGTTCTAGCATTCACGTATTTCAAGTATCTAGAAACACAAGCATCATGATTAGAATTAAACATACATTTTCCACATTCAGCACAAACAGCATTTACATTCGAAGTTCTGGAGTCTGAACTGTCATTACACGCAGTTACAGACTTTGTTTTCTTAGAATTACTAAAAATCTTATGATGGTTGGTATGTGTTTAATTACACATACCTTTTACCTTTAAAAACGAGCTAAAATAACCAAAAACGGACTTAAAATGCCAAATATACGCTTGTTTTGCTAATTGTATTGTGCAGGAACGAATAACTAAGAAAAAGAAGAGAAGGGTGAAAACTGCCTACTTGCCAAAGATAAACCACGAGGGGCCATTCTGCCAAAGTCCTATTTTTATATTAACCAAGGACATGTGGTGCAAAGGGTGGTATAACTTTTGGGAACTTGTTTTGCCAAATCCCAAAACCATTTAAAAAACAAGGACGAGTGGTGCAATGATATATATAGCCATGAGGGGCTATTGTTGCCATACCCATAAACTTTCACCCTGTTTTTCGAAACACTGTATATCCCTTCCAAGTGATTCCCGCCAAAATCCCTAACCCCACAAACCTGTCGTTTTTGTTTGACTTTCCATAATGCTCCAAAACCTCTCACTATCTATAACCCCACACCCCACATGGGATTGCCATGTTGGCAATCCAAACCCCCACCAAAAATCATCAATGGTCTACTAAGGATTTTTTTTTATTTTTTTTTTTTGTTCGACGGTTTAGATGATCCAAAAGAAGCACAAGTGATAATTAAGGGCTGGGATTTGTCTTGGATTACACTCACACAACAAACACAAGGTGTTTGTGTGTCTACAAGAAAGCACAACTGCAAGAAGACAAAAAGAAGTCAAGAACCTTAGTCGTTTTTCACTATATAAGCTTTGTAAAGCCATTGTGGCTGAGAGTAGTTCAAGTGTAGTTTTAAAGTAGTTTTTGGTATTTTTAAGTTAAAAGTTTTTATGTACTTGTAATTCACCTTTGTTTAATGAAAATTTCAGTAAGTTTTTCTTATTTGTGTTCTAAAGTTTCAAGTGTTTCTTAAAATCCTTTAAGCTTTCATTTAAGCCATCTTTATAACCTGTGTTTGTAAAAACTTTAAGAAAAGTTCACAAAAAGAGACAAAGTTACTGTTGGATTGAATCAAGTATGGAAGAATGAGCTATTTTGGAAGGCTTATTGGGTTTTAGCTTAGTTTAAGCTTAATTATAAGCTGAGGGTAGGACTTAGAGCTTATTAGGTTCCCAAAAATCCTTTTTGAGCAAAGGATTAAAGGTACCATTTCTTTTAAATTTTGCTTATTACTGTAGCAATTGCTTATTAGCTTATTTATTAGCTTATTACTGTTTAGTTGTGCTTATTAAGTGTTTATTAATGTCTAAGTATGCCTTTAATGCTTTTCATTTCATTTTTATGCCATTTGGTGAAAACTGTCTAAATATGCTGATTCTGTCCTAGCTTATTGTCCTTTTCTAAGTGCTTATTTTTTAAGCTTTTTACTTGATAATGCTTAGTAGTGGTAGTTTTTAAGAAATTTTAAGTTAAAACAGCTCTTATAGTTTTTAAAAGTCATTTTCCAAATATTAAGGGGGTGTTTGGGTTAACTACAAAAACGGGTCAAAATGGTTTTTGAATGGGTTATGGTCATCAAGGTAGGTTTAGCTTAAGTTTTTAAGCTCATTTGAGTCTGTTTTAAAAGTTTTTTTTAGTTCAAAAATGTTTTTCAAGGTCTTTCTAGTTAGCTTTTAAAACTGTGACTTTTAAAAAGCTACAAGAGCTTATTTCATAAGCTCTTGCAATTTTTAGTTGAAGTGTCAAAAAAGGAGTGTTTTAGTGTGTCAAACAAGCTGTTAAAAACCCTTGGTGTCATTTGACTTGTTAAGTCAAAACCACCAAGGTTTTTAAGTGTCATTTTTTTTATCTAAAAGCCATTTTCACTCTTTAAAATCAGCAGGATTAAATGGATTTTAGAAGTTTAAAATTGGAGCACAAGTCCATTTCATAGTATACTCAATCTGTTTGAACTTCTCTTTTTCATTTGAGCTTATTTGACAGCTTTAAATAAGCTGTCAAATAAGCCCTTGTCTTTAGTAAATTTTCCCCTGGTGCAAAGGGGTGTCTTTTAAGCCCTCTTTTCTAGATTCCTAGTGAACTTAAGCCCATGATCTTGGCTTATTTTGAGAGCCCATAAGCTCTTTGATAAGCTACCTTAATTTCAGTCCTTAGGAAGCCCTTGAACTAGCTTATTTTTAAGCCCCAAGTTGCCCTTTGACTGTTTTGCCTAGTCATAGTGTAGGGACTGCTTATTTTTCATTCAGGCTTATTCAGCTTATTTCATAAGCTCACTTGTGCTCCTAGCAGCTTATTTTGATAGTATGTTTAGTTGTTTTGCTTATTTGCCCTTTGCCTTGCTTATTTGAGTTAGTAGCTTAAGCATTTTTGCCTTTTAAGCAATCATTTAGCTTCTGTCATTTTAAGCTATTTAAGCTTATTTAGTTTTAGCTTTTTAGCTTTTTAGAGTTTATCTAGGTTAGTTAGGCCCCCTTTAGCTTATTTTGTCCTAGACTTAGCTTATTTGTCCTCAAAAGCCAAATGACTTAGCTTTTCAAAGCCTTTAAGCTCATTTTAGCATTCTGTCGATTTTATAAGCTGTTTTTAAGCTTATTCATAGCTTTTCAGAAAAACTTGTAGTTGAGAAAGTTGTTAAGCCCCACGAGCTTAACAACTTTGCTTCACAAAGTTTTTCCAAAAAAAAAGAGGGAAAGACAAGGGGTGACCCGGGTGAGCAAGACTCGAACCCGGTACCCCTCGATACATTCCCCCTTTTTACACACTCATACCGCTGCGCCCTTGGGACTTTTTCGTTATAGTCCCAAGGGCCTTGGTATTTAAGGGTGTTTTGGGCTTATAAGCCTATAAGCTGTTAACAGCTTATTACGGGCTTATTAATAAGCCAATTTTTTGTTTCTTATTTTTCGTAGGTTAGTCATAGTATAAAGTATTTTTAGTAAAATTTTCAGAATTTTTCGAAGTCATTTAATATTTTTTATAATTTAATTTAGTTAAAAGTTTTAAAAATTCATAAAAAATACAAAAATTATCAAAAAAATATTTTTCTTTTTTAGAAAATTTTATTTAGTCATATAGTTTGTAGGAAAAATATAAAAATTTTCGTAGGGTCATTTTTACAACTTTTCGTTTTTTAAAGAGCGGTCCGGGTGCGGTTTTTTGTCTTGACTCGTTTTTGGGTCAAACGAACTCCGTTTTCGGTCTAGTCTTTTTCATTCTTCGTTATTTGTTCCCTAGAGTAGTTTAGAAGTGAAAATTTCTTCGTAGGGTTAATTTTAATCGATTGCGTGTCGGTTTCTTACCCCTTTGTTCGGGAATTCGTGCTCCCGTTTTCAGCTTAATTTCGTCATTTTTAGGATTTTCTTAAACGTTTTTGTTTATTATTGTTTAATTTGACTTTTCCACAATCTCAATCAATTCTATCCCCCCACCCCCCCCCCCCCTCCCCCCCCCCCTCCCCACCCCAACACCCCACCATCTCCCCCCCACACATTTCTAACGCTTTATCTTCGGGGGGGAAAAACCTGTACGTATTTTCCCAACACAGCCTCATTGGGGAATTAACGACCCGGGAATAGTTTATACTGCTCCTGGCATCATTGATTGTTGATTTTTTTTAATATATTTTTTATTATATATAGTTTGAAAAATTAACTATCAATCTTTGGCGCCGTTGCCGGGGAGGCTATGATTCCGAAATCGTTGCTGTTGATCATCTGTGTTTGAATTTGTGTATACTATCCTAAAAACCAAAAAAAAAAAAAAAAAAAAAAAACCCAAAAGTACAAAAATATTTTCATTTTCTTTTTAGTATAATTATCATTCTAATAACTAAAAAATAAAAGAAGTAGAATAATCAAAATCTAAACATTGTCTTTAATTTCAAATAAATTCACATATTGGTTAAATGCCAAATATATCTAGTCTCAAACTGAGGTTATTATCATAATAACTCGGTGAACCTTTGTGTTCTCAATTCGAACAAAACAGATTTAAAAACTTGCCTTTTGTGTCCGTAGCGAAGTACGATTCAACCATTTTAAAAATTTCAAACAAACTCTAAGAGGGGGGGGTATAAGGCGGGTTAGTTCCTAGGAACTACACCCCTAAAAGGAAAAAGTTTTAATAGCTTCGCGTTTCTATTCTCCGCTTCTTTGTGCGTTTTCTTTTCGAAAGAGTTACCGAGAAGCGTGTTGGATTATTAGGCTTAAGTTGTCATCTTCATTGTCCGTTCTTAAATAAATTGTGATTTACTTCGATAAAACAAAAACAAAAAAATTAGTGTAATTTTCTTTCCTTAGTGTATGCACAACTCAGTTCCATGACTCGTATCTTCATAATCAACAACACCAGGCCCCACCTCCTGTTGTTGAACCGTTTAATCTTGGAAGAACTATTTGAAAACCCTCCTTCTCCCCCCTCAAATGGCTGATAATGTACCAGGGACTCAATGCTCGAACACCCACCGAGGGTTACGATGATGCAATTGTAAAGTCCCTGAAATCAATGCTACTTTGATTGAAGCATGGGTTTAATCAACCTCGTTCAAAACAAGAAGGGTCTTTGGCATGACAGAAGATCCTCATGCCCACATCCGATATTTCAACAAGATCACTTCTACGATGAAGTTCCGAACGTCCCGTGTACGTCGGTAAAGCTACTGCTTTTCATATTTTCCTCGAGGGGTGTAGCCCGGTTTTGGCTAGAAAATACCCCCCTGATCGATAATCTAACATGGGATGATCTTGTTTCCATATTCATCAAGTACAAATTTTTCACTCCTTCAAAACCACAAATTCTTCGAAATGAAATCTCGAGATTTCACAAAGATTGATGAGTCGTTTTATGAAGCATGGGTTTGATTTAAGGATCTTCTTAGGGCATGTCCAATCATGGATTTTTGTATTGCATCAACTTGATTACATTCTACAATTGTCTTGAACTCTAACGATCAAGATTCGTTAAATTCCGGCGGGTGGCAAACTTTTGGACAAAATGCTCGTGATTGCCTAGAATCAGTGAAGCAACGTCCAAAGTCCGTAATTTCAAGCAACAACACGTTGTTGCCAAAGTGAGTAGCGAGCACTTTCCACCCCCGGAATCCTCTTCCGATGTTGCTGAGTTATAAGTAACTGGTGATAGCTTTATCTGGACAAGAAAATCAATCTCCCGCTCCTACTCCTGTCAAAGCGGTTGAGGAAAGTTGTGTTACTTGCGGTGGTGCTCATTCCTACCAAACTTGTCCAACCACTTCTGGCAATGTTTATAGAGATAATATCCAAGAATATGTCTCACAAGCAGCCGCAGCTAATTTTAACCAAGGAAACACCGGTTATCGAGCCCCGATTTCAAATCAAATTCGACCACCCGGTTTTCCTCCCGTTCAAAACAATCATGTCCAAAATCAAGGAAACAATCAGAATCGTTAAACCAAAAACCGAGGGAATTTTAAATCAAGCTCCGCTTAGCTATCCTCGTTCATCAAGGTCAAGTCTATTGACACAGGTTGTTCAACTCCTGCGTACCCAAAGCTCCCGCCTATCAAGCCTCCAACTTCTCAAATTCAAGGTGTATCAAAGGGAAGATTTCTTAGCTTACATAAAAGCTAAGTGATGCTGTGATGAGGAAAAAGCAAAATCAAAGGTCTAAACATGCAAAATTATATGACCAATATAACAGGACATGGCATTCCAAGTTTGTTAGCTTCCAATACCGCCTCTACTTCGGGAACTCTCCCTAGTATCACCAGTTACTAACCCAGAAAGAGGATTTTAAAAGGTATTACCACGCTGATGTAGTGTAGACTTACAAGGGACCCCGATTTCCTTTTACTTCATTCTTCTCTAAAGTAATGGAACGTGATACGAGTCAACAAAGGACATGATGCATCTTACGTAATAACGGAAGATCGAGACGTTCCCTCCGCGGTTGTCCCTGGTTGTCTATCATGAATCAAACTCTGAACCTGCAAATACTCTAGTTAGTGCTCAAACCTAACCAAAAGTATCAATTCCATTTCCTTCATGAAGAAATCGATGAAAGACGTCGTGAGAATGCATAACGGACCAAATGAGAAATTCTATGAAATCTTTCGGGATTTGAGTTTTCGAAATTAGCTTTTAGGATGCCTTGATGCTCATGCCAAAATTGCACCTCGTCTCTAAAAACCTTAATCGGAAAACATGGAAAAAGTTGAGTTGAAATGGCTAGAACCCCATTGAACGTGAATTGCTCAGCCGTCATCTAACAAGTTACATCAAAGAAAACTGGAGACCCCTGCAGATTTTTTATTCCTGTGAATTATATGGGATTTATACATGAGCATCGACCTTGGCCGATCTTGTGAAAGCATTAATCTTATGCCATATTAGTCTGGAAAAAACTATATATATTTCCGAACTAACCCGATTTGCTTGCGCTTGAATTACGGACCGTTCAATCTCTGCACCAATCGGTATCGCTGAAGAGTCTATGGTGTCGGTGGAAAGTTCCAATTTCTTGCAGATTTCGTAGTCGTCGATTTTGAGCCAGACCCCCGAGTACCTCTAATTCTCGGGAGGAGTTTGTTAAAAACAAGTCGTGCATTATCGATGTATACGAGGGTGAAATAACCCTTCGTGTTGGCAGAGAGGCCATTACATTCAATCTGGACCAAACTTCGAGGTACACGGCTGACTACAATCATATGACGGCAAACCAAATTGACATCATTGATATGGCTTGTGAAGAATACTCTCAAGAAGTTCTTGGTTTCTCAAATGTGATCCCGAATGGCAATCCCACTCCTTACTATGTTCCTTTCCATCTCTTCTTCTTCTTACGTTAACTCCATTCGGGGACAGTAACTTTCTCCTTTTCGAAGAAGCCGACTCTTTTCTTGCTTTAGAGGATGATCCAACTTCACCGGAAGTTGATCCAACTTATTATGACCCTGAAGGGGACATACTTCTCCTCGAAGCAATTCTAAATAGTGAAGCAAGATCTTAAGATTTGTGAAGCAAATCATGAAAATTCTTTCGTTAATGAGCCCCCTGAGCTTGAACTCAAGGACTTGCCACCTCATTTGGAATATGCATTTTTGGAGGGTGACGACAAGTTACCCGTCATAATTGCAAAAGACTTGAAAAATGAGGAAAAGGAGCTTGATCGTGGTTCTTAAGTACCACAAGCGAGCCAATTACGCTTGGAAAACTTTCAGATATCAATGGGTATCAACCCAGTAGTTTTGTACACCAAAATTCTCATGGAAGAGGGACTACGAACCTACGGTTCAACAACAAAGATGGGTGAATCAAAAATCCAAAGAAGTCATCAAGAAAGAAAGTTGAAAAGCTTCTTGACGCCGGATTGATTTATCCAAATCTCTGACGTCCATGGGTAAGCCCGGTGCATTGTTACAAAGAAGGGTCGAAAGACCGTCGTGAAAAATGTTGAGAATGGCCCCTTTTATTACCGAATCGAATTGGTCACAGGAGTGTGAAGAGTGTGCTTCGACTACAAGAAAGGCTTGAATTGAGGCTACCCGAAAGACAACTTCCACTTCCCTTCATGGACCAATGCTCGAAAGACTCACGGGAAACCAGTCATATTGTTTCCTCACGATGGATTTTAGGGTTTTTTCCAGATTCTATAGACCCGAAGGACCAAGAAAAGACAACTTTACTCTGCCCATACGGAACAATTTGCTATAAGGCGCATGCCTTTTGGGCTATAGCCAATGCACCTGCACGTTCCAACGATGTTATGATGGCATTCTTCCATTGAACATGATCGAAAAATGATGGAAGTGTTTATGGATGACTTTTTAGTCTTCGGGGATTCTTTCTCTACATGCCTATCCCATTTGGACAAAATGTTGAAAAACGGTGTGCGAAGGACACCAATATGGTCCTCAACCTGGGCAGAACAAGCCCATTTCATGGTAAAAGGAAGGTATTGTTTCTCCTTTTTTCTTTTTCTTTCTTTACCTTATTCTTTTTTTTTTTTTTCTCCCTCTTTCTTTTACTCCTTTTTTCTAGGACACAAAATCTCTAAATCAGGAATTAGGTCGATCGAGCTAAGTATGTATCACCAAGCTCCCTCACCTGACTACTGTGAAAGGTGTCCGAAGTTTTCTTGGGCACGCCGGTTTCTACCGACGATTCATACAAGACTTCTCTGAGATAGCCCGCCCAATGAATCATTTGCTTGAAAAAGAGACTCCATTTTTCTTCTCAAAAGAGTGTATCGAATCATTTAATACCACGTAAAAGAAAATTGACTGAGGCTTCTGATTTTGATTGCTCCGAATGGGACATACTTCGAACTCAGTGTGATGCAAGTGATTTTATGCAATTGGGCAGTCTAGGCAACAAAAGAACAAGCATTTTCAACCATTCCACTATGCCAGCAAATTCAATGACTGTTGCTCAAGCAACACTAAACTACGACCGTAAAAAAGAATTACTTGACGTGGTGTACGGTTTGAGAAGTTTCGGTCGGTATCTTGTGTTGTTAAGAGAATAGTGTAATACGGCCAATTATGCTTTAAAGTATCTCTCGCTAGAAAGATTCTATGCAAGACTGATGCGTGGTTACCCTTCTTGCTCCAAGAATTTGATGTTATCATACGAGACAAAAAAGGAGCAGAGAATCTGGCCGCCGATCATCTTTCCAGACTTGAGAACCCTCATCAAGATAAACTCGAGAACAAGGAAATCACTGAAACATTCCCTCTCGAAACTCTTGGATCGGTTGCTCTTCGTGCTAATAGTACCCCAAGGTTTGCAGACTTCGCAAACTACCATGCGGGGAACTTCGTTGTCAAGGGAATGTCATCCCAACAGAAAAACAAGTTTTTCAAAGACGTTAAACACTACTTCTGGGCTGGACCCTATTCTTGTTTACTAATATGTGCAGGAGCAAATGTATCCGGCGGTGTGTGCCACGTAAGATGCTCTCGACATTCCACGAAGCTTGCCACAATGGACCCACTGGGGACATCATGCGTGCTAATCTTCACCGCCAATAAAGGTCTTTGATGCCGGACTTCTTTTGGCTTCAATATACAGGGATGCCACGAGTTGGTTAAATAATTGTGGGATCGTGCCAACGACAAGGAAAATTTTCACAAAGGGATGAAATGCCTCAAAATTCCATCCAGTCTTGTGAAATCTTCTGACGTTGGGGCATCGACTTCATGGGACCCTTCCCATCTTCTAAAGGCAACAAATACATACTTGTGGCTGTCGACTATCTGTCAAAATGGGTTGAAGCAAAGGCGCTCCCCACCAACGACGCCCGAGTAGTTTGCAAATTCCTTAAATCTCTCTTTGCCAGATTTGGTGCTCCCCGTGCCATCATCAGTGATCGTGGAACACATTTTTGCAATGACCAGTTTGCAAAGGTCATGCTTAAATATGGAGTCACTCATCGTCTCTCCACCGCGTATCATCCCCAGACAAGTGGCAGGTTGAAGTATCAAATCGTGGTTTAAAAAGAATTCTTGAAAGGACAGTGGGCGAAAACCGTGCCTCTTGGTCGGACAAACTAGATGACGCTCTCTGGGCCTTCCGTACAGCATACAAAACACCCATCGGGTGTACTCCGTACAAGCTTGTATATGGAAAGGCATGTCATCTACCGATTGAGTTGGAGCACAAAGCTTACTGGGCCCTTAAAAATGCAAACTTTGATCTCCAAACAGCGGGTGATCAACGCAAAGTTCAGCTCAATGAATTAAGTGAACTGCGTGATCAAGCCTATGAAAATTCTTTGATCTACAAAGAGAAAACTAAGAGAATCATGCCGAAAAGATAAAAACCGCGTTTTCAACGTCGGTGGATCAGTCCCTCCCCCCCCCCCCCCCCCCCCTCCCCCCACTCCCCCCTCTTTAACTCAGATTGAAATTTTCTCTGGCAAGTTGAAATCCCGTTGGTCAGGACCATTTACCATTGTTCAAGTCTTTCCGTATGGCACCGTTGAGTTATCTCAGAACTCCGGGCCAAACTTCAAAGTAAATGGTCATCGTCTCAAGCACTACTTTGGAGGTGATATCTCTGCTATGGATATCCCTGACCTCCAAACATTCCCTAAGGACAACTGAATTCAGGGAATTGGGTCAAGCTTAGTGACCCTAAACAAGCGCTTCGTGGGAGGCACCCCATGCTTATCTTAATTTTTCAGTATGCTAGTCTTCTAATAAGTGTTTAATTGTTGTGAGAATGCTTTCCTCTTTCCTATTCCGTGTGTTGTGTTTTGTGCTGTATTGTCCAGGATGTCCCGGATTTTTGAAGTCTCTCGTGCTATTTGTCCTTCGATCACAAGAGCTTCACAATCCTCAGCTTCATTTGGGAATCCCGATATCCTAATCTTATCGACTAACGTTTATCTTTAAGCATACTTCATAAACGGCTTAGGATTTACGTAGAAACCCTTCGTAAAACATCGAGGACGATGTTTCATTCTAGTATGGGGGGGATCTTCGATTTGATTTTTGCCTGCAGCCGTTGTTATCACGTAATCCCGTTTTTACCACCAAAATTTCAAAAAAAATGAAAAAATTTAAAAATTTTCAAAAATAAAATAAGTGTTTTGTCACAATTTTGACTTTCCTGCTGGGTAGAATAAGAATAAATTTTGACCCGATCGAGCGTGTTGAGCTCTAGCTTGTTCCTTAACCTTTAGGCTAAGCGTTCGCGAATACTCGCGAAGAATGAAAAATGATAGTGTTAAGTATGAATTTGATGCTAAACAAGGATTATTTGGAAATCTTAAGAGCTCATGTGTGTAATCTGTCGCTTTTTCTCCCATAAGATTCTAACCTGACTAATATACGTGCTACTTTTGGAAATTAAACTTAAATCAATAATTTTTATATAGTATATAGCAAAAACTTTAGACTTAGTTCAAATTTATACTTGAATTTTTCAAAAAGACGTTTTCCCAATATAAGTAAAAAAAAATGATGAAAAATGCAAAAATATAATAAATATAAATTATGGGTTGATAAAAGTTTGCTGCATCTTGCCGGCTCACAACCGATGTTGCATCTTCTAAAAGGTCGAGGATTACAATTGCGTAAATAGTTAATGTTAAGTGTAAATAAAAGATCTCTTTTTGTTAAACTCGAATATGCTTTTGAACTTTGGCTATTATATTTTATAAGCTATGTGCTTACAAGAAACCTGAGAGTTTTTGAAACCTAAGGTCCGTGAGTCCCGATACTAGTCTCTGTGGGGTGTCAAAAGCCTGGTCACTTAACCGCAAGGTTGGGATGTGCCGAGACGAAAGTCGCTACATGGGATGATCTCGCCTTTAAACTCATTATTCTCGGGTGGAACGTGAAACATAGAATATTGCAAACATTGATCCATGGTTGAAATTCAAAATAGCACACACACATTAAAGATGTAAATTGTCGGGAGTGAAAAGTTTACAAATTGCAAATATGAGTAGTGTTAGCATCTTAACTCATAATTAACAGTGATTTCGTTTTAAGCTTGGTTTGGAATAAGTGAAAAGTCGGGAACGATGAATTTATCCTTTTAGGGGCATTCTCGGATCGAAATGCATCTTGTTCTATAATCCCTCAAAGTTATTAAATAACGAAAGTCAAAACGTTCTAGAAAAATGAAAAATACAAAAAGATGTGTAGAAATAGGTGTACATATAAAAAATGGTAAAGACGGGGATTTTCAAAACTCTTGAGTCTTTAATTTCCTCGATGAACACTTAGCTACTTTTCTAGTTATTAGTCGAGGGTGTTCGAGATTCTTAGTTTTTCAAATGCTTACTTCATAGCATTGCGTGAGGACACGGCAATACCTTAGTATGGGGGATTTTAGTATGTGTTTAATTACACATACCTTTTACCTTTAAAAACGAGCTAAAATAACCAAAAACGGACTTAAAATGCCAAATATACGCTTGTTTTGCTAATTGTATTGTGCAGGAACGGATAATTAAGAAAAGGACGAAAAACGAAGCCAAATCGACAAAACCGGACTCGGAATGGAAAAGCAAGGAAAAGTCAAAGTCAAAGTCCAAGCCAAAGTCAACAGAAGTCAACCCAAGTCAAACCCCGAAGCCAAAAAGTCAAAAGTCCAAAAATATAAGTTTAGGGACTAAAACTGCCAATCCCTAAACTTATATTTATAAGAAGAAAAGAGAAAAAAGAATGGCAAGGGTGCAAACTGCCATTCTTGCAAAGTTACACCACAGGGACTTAAACTGTCAAGTCCTTGAAGTTTTAACCTCCAAGGACGACCCATGCAAAGAGTTAAGTAACTCTTGGGGACTTGTTTTGCCAAGTCCCCAAAGTTATATAACGTGTACTGCAATAGCTATTATCACTTGGAGGGACCATACTTGCCAATTCCACAAACTTCAACCATAACTTTGAATCACTGTATATCCCTGTCAATGGTTTCCCGCCAAATCCCCCCAACCCCATAAACTATCGTTTTCGTCTTGGTTGACCCCCAACATACATCCAAAACCTTCACCATCTTAAACCCCACATACCCACATGGGATTGCCATGTTGGCAATCCAAACCCCCACCAAAAACTAACTAATGGTTGAGAATTTTCGGCTTGGAGGGCAAGAAATTTGGAGGGCCAGGATCATTGCTTCTTTGCACTCTCACAACAAACACACTCTCTTTTGTGTGTCTACAAGAAAGCACAAAAAAAGAAGACAAGAAGTCAAGAACCCTAGTCGTTTTTCACTATTTAAGCATTGTAACAGTAGTATAGTTTGGAGGTAGTTCTTTTTAGTGTTTTAAAAAAAAAGTCTTAGTGTGTAATTTTTTTTTCAGTTTTAAAAACTTTCATGTGCTGTTTCTTTTAAGATTAATGAGAAGTGAATTTTATGTATTATTGTTTGTTTAACATCTTTAAGAGATTATAAGTTATATAAGCTATAAATTCTTCTTTCAAACTGTTTTTAAAACTATTAATCAAAAATCAAGAAAAGGCAAGGATACTGTTTGGATTAAAGTATGGATGAATAAGCAGAATTGGATGGCTTATTGGTTTTGCTTAGTTTCAGCTTATTTATAAGCTGTGGGTAGGAATTTAGAGCTTAATAGGTTTCAAAACCTTGTTTTGAGCAAGGGTAAAGGTACATTCTCTTTTTAAATTTTACCTCAGTTACTGTAGCAATAGCTTATTTAGCTTATTTTTAGCTTATTACTGTTCTATTTGTGCTTATTAATGTTTATTTAAGTTTAAATATGCCTTGTAGTTAATTCTCTTTCATTTACATTCAAATTGCTAAAATCTGTCAAAATTAGCTTAAAAACTGTTCTAGCTTATTATCTATCTTAAAGTGCTTATTTGTTTAGCTTTTTACCTTTTCATTGTTTAATATAGCTTAAGTACTATTAGTCTTTTAAAATTTCAGTTTAACTTAGCTTTTAAAGGTTCTTAAAACCACTTTTTAAAATTAAGGGAGTGTTTGGGTTAACACTAAAAACGGGTCAAAAATAGTTTTTGTATGGGTTGTGGTCATAAGATAGTTTTAGCTTAAGTATTTAAGCTCATCTAAGTCTATTTTTTAAAAGTTTTTTGTTTGAAAAATGTTTTTCAAGGTTTTTCTAGTTAGCTTTTGAAACTGTGGTGTTAAAAAGCTACAAAAGCTTATTTCATAAGCTCTTGCAATTTTTAGTTGTGGTTTTAAAAAAAGGAGTGTCTTTGTGAGTTTAAAACAAGCTGTTAAAATCCTTGAGTCATTTTGACTTTGTTGAGTCAAATCCACCAAAGTTAAGTGTACAAATTTTTTTTGCAAAAAGTCCCTTTTTCACTCTTAAAAATCAGCAGGTTTAAATGGATTTTGGATTCTTAAAATTGGTGCACAAGTCCATGTCCTAGAGTACTTAAGCTGTTTTAACTTATCTTTTAAATTTAAGCTTATTTGACAGCTTTTAAAAAGCTGTCAAATAAGCCCTTGTGTTAGCATTAATCTCCCCTGGTGCAAAGGGGTGATTTTAAGCTTCCTTTTCTTAGCTTTTTAGTGAACTCAAGCCCAAGATTTTGGCTTATTTTGTGAGCCCATAAGCTCCTTAATAAGCCCTCTAAATCTCAGCCCTTGAAAAGCTCTTTAGATACCCTATTTTTAAGCTATAAGTTGCCCTTTGACTGTTTTAGCTTAAGCTTTAGTGTAGGGAATGCTTATTAATTTCCTAGCTCATTGAGCTTAACTCAATAGCTTATTTGTACTCCTATAGCTTTTTAGGATAGTGTGTTAAGATGATTTGCTTATTTTCCATTTCCTTGCTTATTTAAGTGTTAACAGTTAGTGCATTTTTTTACTTTTAAGCTTATTTTAGTGTTCTGTCTCTTAAGCTCTTCTTTCAGCTTATTGAGTTTTAGCTTTTAAGCCCTTTAGTGCTTATTAGGAAAGTTTAGACAACCCTTTTAGATTTTTAGCCCTAGCTTAGCTTATTAGTCCACAAAGTCCAAATGTCTTAGCTTTTTTTTAGCCTTAAGCTCACTTTGAGCATTCTGCCGTTTTTAAAAAGCTAGTTTTTAGCTTATTCATAGCTTTTCAAAAAAAGTTGTAGTTGAGAAAGTTGTTAAGCCCCATGAGCTTAACAACTTTGTTTTACAAAGTTTTTCCAAAAAAAAAGAAAGGAGACAAGGGGTTACCCGGGTGAGCAAGACTCGAACCCGGGTCTCAACCCTCGTACACCTCTCTTTTGTACACACACATACCGCTGCGCCCTTGGGACTTTTTCGTTATAGTCCCAAGGGCCTTGGTATTTAAGGTCGTTTTTGGGCTATTAAGCCATAAGCTGTTATAGCTTATTTACGGGCTTATTTATAAGCCAATTTTTAGCTTTTTATTTTTCGTAGGTAGAACATAGTGTCTAGTATTTTTAGTAAAATTTTCAGAATTTTTCAAAGTCGTTTGATATTTTTTATAATTTAATTTAGTTAAAAGTTTAAAAAATTCATTAAAAATACAAAAATTATCAAAAAAATATTTTTCTTTTTTGGAAAATTTTCTTTAGTCATATAGTTTGTAGGAAAAATATAAAAATTTTCGTAGGGTCATTTTTATAACTTTTTGCTTTTTAAAGAACGGGCTCGGGTGCGTTTTTTTTGTCTTGACTCGTTTTCGGGTCAAACAACCTCCGTTTTCAGTCTAGTCTTTTTCATTCTTCGTTATTTGTCCCCTAGAGATTTTAGGTTAATTTTAAAGATTTTAGGTTTTTCCCCCTTCGTTCGGGGTCCGTGCTCTCGTTTTCTAGCTTAATTTTGTAATTTTTAGGTTTT
>BQNB010011627.1:0-78938 GCA_026074375.1 Tanacetum coccineum
CTATTCTTTTGGCATTTAATTGGCTTTTATTAGGCAAAATCCCGGGTAAATTAGTATACAATTAAGCAAATATCAAGCATCAATGAGTAGTCGGGTTTCAAACAAAGATGTTCACTTAGGAGAACATAGGAAACAAAAGCCTTTCTTGAAGTTCAATGACTTGCAATGTCCTACATGCAAAAAGTGCCTTTATAGTCCAAATCATGATGAATGCGTCTTAGAATACCTCTCAAGGTTAAATCCTCGTGCCTCTGCACAGAATAAGGATGCAAAATCCCATAAGATAACAAAGAGATATATGCCCGTAGAAAATTCAAGTGCATCTAAAAAACAAGAAAGACAGATCCCCACAAGACATAGGTTCTCAAACAACAAGACTACCACTGTCCCTGAGAAAATAATGAATCCTAGATCTTGTCTTAGGTGGTAACTAACGGGTAGAATTCTCAAGACTGTTGGTCTTAGGTGGGTTCCCACAGGAAATTTATTCAACTCTTGCACGAGCAAGGTTGAAAGTGAACCTACACATGGTTCAAATGTAGATATCCATCATATTCATGGATGTAAACGAACTCTGGGTTTAAGTGCAGGTACATCATTCAATGGTCAAAAGCAACAAAGAATTGACCTAAATGCAGATGCACTATACAATGAAAAGCAGGAAAATCTCAGAGTGTGGTTGCTGAAATTTTTGATATCTAAGAAACCAGTGCCAGAATGGTTTCACAAAAGATGAAATCTTCAAAAGACGTTTGATCGCAGCAGATCAAGCCTCGGTCTTCATGGCAATGACGTTTGAACAACGCAGTTCAAGCCTCGTTCTTCATCAAATGACTTCTGATCATAACCGTTCAGAACTCGGAATTCAAGACCACAGCAATGAACAGTCAAGTTCAAAGCTGGTTCCAAAAGTTGTTCCTTAAGCAAACAAGACAGCTACATCACGACAAGAGTTGGAATTACTATTCCACCATCATATAGCAATGCTGAGGACAACAGGTAAATAAATACAAAATCAGATTTCTCTTCAGTCCTTTACTTGAAGAATATTACAATCCAGCACACGGTCATGCTGAGGACAACAACAATGATCAAGCACCGAATGCATCATTTCAAGAAGCTGAATTTATCAATCCTTTTTGTACACGGGTACAAGAAATTGGTGAGTCTTCCTCACACAACATTGATAATACCGATGTGCATTCATTTCAACCACAAAGTCATGATTACCGGATGGACAGAGAATCATCAATAAAACTAGTACATGGAAATCCAACTATGCCAGTTCAAACAAGATGACAACTTGCCACAGATCCTGAAATGTGTATGTTCTCGCTCACGGTGAGTATTGTTGAACCGAAGAACATTAAGGAGGCAATGGCTGATTCTGCATAGATCGAAGCAATGCAGAAGAACTTTATCAGTTGATAGACAAAAAGTCCTGGGAACTAGTCGACAAACCATTTGGCAAGATGATTATAAAGCTAAAGTGGTTATGGAAGAACAAGAAGGATAAGATCAGACTGATAATTCGCAACAAAGCACGACTTGTAGCTAAGGTTATGCTCAGGAGAGGGTAATTTGATTTTGAAGAATCATTTGCACAGTTGCTCGCTTGGAAGCAGTTTTCGGATTTTCCGCTGCCTACGCAGCACACAATTCTATTTCCAATCTATCAGATGGACGTAAAATGCATTTCTTAATGGTCACTGAAGGTGAGGTTTATGTTCTCCAACCAGAAGGGTTCGTTGATCCAGAACATCCAGAAAAAAGTCTACTTCTAATGGAAAGTTTGTATGGATTAAAACAAGCTCCAAGAGCCTGGTATGATGAACTTTCCAACTTCCTGATGTCCAAAGGCTTTACTAAAAAGGTACAATAAAACCCAACTTTATTCAAGATAAAATACGAGGAGGATATTCTACTAGTGCAGATTTACGTTGATGACATAATTTTTGGGTCTACAAACCCTAAATATTCAAAAAGATTTGAAAAGTTAATGCATAGTAGATTTGAAATGTCCTTAATGGGGGAGATGAAATTCTTTTTAGGACTTCAGATCCACCAGTCCCCAAAAGGTATTTTTATCAATCAGGCCAAGTACGCTTTAGAAATTCTAAAAAAGCATAATATGGACAATTGTCACTCCATTGGTACACCATTGGCTACTAAACCCAAACTAGATGTAGATTTGAGTGGAGAACCCGTAGACCAATCTGATTATCGTAGTAAGATCGGGTCACTCATGTACTTGACATCTAGTAGACCAGACTTAGTGCAAGCAGTATGCTATTGTGCACGTTATCAAGCACGACCAACTCAAAAGCACCTCAAGGAGGTTAAAAGAATCTTTAAATACCTAAAGGGTACCATTAACATAGGACTCTGGTATCCAAAGGATTCTGGCTTTGAACTAACAGCATTTTCAGACGCTGATCATGCCGGATGCATTGATACTCGCAAAAGCACTTCTGGAGGGATACAGTTCCTTGGTGATAAGCTAGTAAGTTGGATGTCAAAGAAACAAAACTGCACTGCAATGTCTTCAGCAGAGGCAGAGTACGTGGCATTATCTGCAAGTTGTGCTCAAGTAATGTGGATGAGGACACAACTTCAAGATTATGGCTTCAACTACAACAAAATACCGTTGTACTGCGACTCTCAGTCAGCCATAGCAATATCATGCAACCCCGTACAACATTCGCGAACAAAGCACATCCATACTAGGTATCATTTCATAAAGGAACAGGTTGAAAATGGTATAATTGAACTATATTTTGTCAGAACTGAATACCAATTAGCTGACATGTTTACGAAAGCCCTTCCTGAGGATCGGTTTAAGTATCTTGTCAGAAGGATTGGTATGAGATGTTTGACTCCAGCTGATCTGGAGGTTCTGACAAATGAGACTGCTTGATATCATCATCAAACATCACCATGTAAATATTTTTGAGAAAAGCAAAATACAAAAATATAAAACTTCAAAAAGAAAATACAAAATTAGAAAATCAGAAAATTTCCAAAAAGATTCTTCTCGACATGTCTCTTGGAATCGATAACATTTACGTGCTTAGAAATGTCGATTAACATTGACACGGGTGTGTAAATGAAGTTCGAGCGAGAGTTGCAAATAGTTTCAAAACATGTCATTTCTAATTTTCTAAATGGCTTATGTGCAAATATCAGTACATAACCCAGACTTCAAATAAAGGAAGGTTTATAACTTATCCTCACAACGAGAAAATTAACGTTTCTCGGTCTTGAGCTGTTCTTACAAGACATTCAATGTTTTTAGCTCAAGAAAAAGGAGAGTGTACGTTTCAGTGCGCTTACCCTTAGCGTTAGAAGAGAAGTCCTCTAACATCTGGTTTTTCAAAAAGTTGAACACAATTTTTCAAGAATTTCTCGATGACAAATCATAATCTTTCAAAATTGTGTGTTCAACACTCCATCCCTCACAATGTTTTCAAAAGACAACAATTTCTCAATTGGTCCTATTCTTGAGGGGGAGTTTTTCGAAAAACAACGTTTTAATGTTCTTGGATACATCAACAACGACAACTCTTATGTATTCAAAACATTATCAAAATGTTCCAAACCATTCATGCTGACCATATTTTCTCCCACAGATTTTTCAAGACATATTTTAATCACAAGGTATTTCAAAAACTAAGTGTTTATTATTTAAAATAAGGGGAGAAAATGTAATTAAAATATGATCTATTCGACTCAATGTGCTGAAGAAAAGGTTTTATGGTTCGATCTTATACCCAACAACATCTTAATTTCACGACGATTCTGAAGTCATAAGGTGGTTAGGTTAGGAATCAATCCTATGATCCAACCAGAACCGGAGGATCTACCCAAGGATAATCCAAAGTTAGAAATAGCAGTCCTTAGGTATGATTGGAGATGAATGTATATGGGAATAATGCCGACTAAGATTGAGTTAACACTGGAACAATCACAACAAGGTGTTAGTAATGACGTCCTGGTAAGCATTGAAGGCGTTGAAGAATGAAAAAGAAATGTATGGATAAAGGGTCTAAAGAAAGAAGCCCTCCACACAACTTAAGGCAGAAACCGGGTCAATACATATGCTGTCAGAATCACAAGTTGATTGCTGACATTGAAAACGACATCATGGACCCAGTGATGCAATGCACAACCCTTCCCAGCCATTCGGGTTTCTCTCAACAGAAACTTGTCTCATTTGTCACGGAGATACACACGTTATCTATTGACATCTCATCCGAGGAGTGTTGATATTGAATAGGTGGCAATTTGCTCCAGCTTCGAGTATAAAAACAAATGCATCTAATCGTAGTATAGAAGCCAAGAGATCAATCAAAATCTCGTTAGGGACACTTTCTCATTTCAGACACATGTGAACATCATTATTTCACAGCTGTTATCATGTGTCTTCGCAATATCATTGTGATATTTGCCAGAAAACATCCGAGTGATACTAATGTATTCACAATGGAAGATGGAATTCATGCTTGAGCCAGCATCATACAAGCTCTTGGTAGGTGACCCTGGAGATTCTATATGAATAAACTTGTGACATAAACATGACACTCTCTGTTGTGTTACAAAAACACTTTAACGGTAGTGACCACATCGATGATTTTCAAATCAATTTTCTCGTTTTATCACTATGTAAACCTGCAGGTCAAACGGTGTAAGACAACCTCAATCCCAACTTTTAAATGCTCTAATCTTACGAAGACATACTATCTAGAAAGGCTCAAGATTTAAAGACAAGACTTCCGCTAACTCTGATTTGAAGCTTTCATGATAATGCAAAAGTATGAGCTGTTGGTCATAAGGACATAAGATCGCAAGATGGCTAAGGCGATAAAGACATGACAAGGCTCAAAGTCAAGATCACAGAGCATAAAGAACAAGCTTTTACAACAAACAAACTTAAGACAAAGACCAAGAACACTCGTGCTTAAACGACAAAAGCATTCTCTCTGATTCATGAAGGAGTGTCATCAATGAAACTCACTTCGGGGAGATTGTTTGCCTCAATTTTTTGAGTCATAACGGAAGCTCGATTCCCGATGTTCAATGACCTCACTTAGGGGTGATTGTTATCCTCAATTTATTGATGTCAAACAAGGAAGTCGGTCACTCTTACGATGGAGCTTCGGTTTTAATTAGTTTAATCGCGTCGTGAATAGATAATATCGGGATTCGGGCTCGATAGTTAATCTAATATTGTTTATGTTTCGGGTTGAATTCCCAAGCAATAAACCCGAGCCCGAGTCCTAGTTAATATTCACCGCTCATGTCCTATTAAATGTGTAGGGGTATATATATATAGATATTTTCTAACTAAGAAAATATCTATCTCATTTCTATCTAAAATCTAATTTCTCTTTTCTCTCTCAATTCTCTCTCCTCTTTCTCTCTCTAAACAACTCACTCTCTTTCTCTTTTCTTGTTCCGATTTCGTGTTTGATTCTATGAAGTAAAGTGTTACGGGATCCTACACAGCCCTTTCCATTCGGTCACCCAACTCCTTATGGACAGCCTCATCACCAACCTTTCTCAGGGGGACCACTAGACTGAGGTATATTGGTATCCCGACCACTTTTGATTTGCTTGGGGTTTTATTCATTACACACTTGTGTTGATGTCACATGTTCTTTTCATCACTTCTTGATTGCATATTGACAACTGGAAGCCTCCCCTCAATTCAATACCAGATTTTCAATATGCTCATCCTACAAATGTTAGTCTAATTCCAAAAATACAATTCCAAAGTATTTTCTTGTTTAGCAGTTTTAGTTATGACAAACAGTTTTAAGTTGCAGTTTTAAGTATAACTAGTAGTACTAATTATACTTAGCCTGTTTTAACTCCATTTCCTTAGCGTTTTAACTATGTCTTCATTAATTTTACAAGATATCATGCTTTTTCATCACAAGCACACTATAAAAGGTCTAGAATTGACATGTGAGAATTCCTGAGGATCCATATTTATGCATAACATGAATAAAAATTAATAAACTGTTAACTGCTTAGAGATTAGTAATCCTCTATGTGCTCATTTTGATGTTAAACCTGCTAACATCAGAATTCTTTCTGAGAAGATCAGTAACATTTTGGTATGTGTAATTCTTTGCTCTCTTGTATAACTATTCTCATATGAATCTCTAATAAAATGGTGCCTTATCTCTATGTGATTGGTTTTGGAGTGAGATACTGGATTCTTCACAATTATTGTACTTTTATTATCAATGTAGATGTTGGTGTTCATGAGATTGTAGCCATAGTCATGCATCGATTTTAGATCCATAAACCTGTCATAACAGTCTAGCAGCAAACAAACTTATTCTGCTTTTGTTGGCTGAGTTGCTACTATTGTCTGCTTTTAACATTGCCATGAAAATTCAAATCTCTTGCCAAGAAATTGACAACCTCCTGTTGTTTTTTTTTATGGATTTCCTGTCAAGACTAGCTCCAGCATAGTCACTATCAGAAAAGGCTTCCAAGTCAAAAGGTTAATCTCTAAGATACCAAAGGCCCAATTTAGGTTGCCCTTTTAAGTACCTAAAGATCCTCTTCACATCATGAAGGTGTGAAATTCTTTGGAGTAACTTTGAACCTTGCACAAGCACAAACAGAACCATTATGTCTGGCTAGAAGCTGTTAAGTACATCAATGATCCAATCATTGATCTATATAAATATACATCCACATTCTCAGCTTCTTCATCCTTTATTAGTGGCTTGTTTGTCTCCATTGGAGTGCTTGCTTTCTTTACTAAGGCAAAATCAAACTTTTTCAAAATCTCAGCCACATATTTATCTTGGCTGATAAAGATCTCATCACTCTTCTGTTTAACTTGAAGTCCCAGAAAGAAAGAAGTTCTCCCATAGAACTCATTTGAAACTTGTCATGCACCAACTTTTCAAATTCAATACTCATTTCTTTCTTTGTTGATCCAAAGATGATATCATCACATAAAAAACCATGAACTAGTCAGGATATCAAATCTTTATGTATTCTAATGAACAAGTTTTGACAATTGTCCCTGTGAAACCATTGGCCAGCAAGTAAGTTGGACAATGTCTTTCATAACGATGCTCTTGGGGCCTGATGTAGTCCATAGAGTGCCTTTTTACTTGTAACTTGTTTGGAAAGTGTGGATCTTCAAATCCAGGAGGTTGACAGACATATACCTCCTCTTCTATCTTTCCATATAAGAAAGCACTCTTCACATCCATTTGGTAGACTACAAAATCTTTGAAGGAAGCATAAGCCAGAAATAATCTTATGGCTTCAATCGTGACAAATACTGGTGCAAAGACTTCATCATTGTTTTATCCTCACTCTTGAGTATGACCCTGAGAAACAGTCTAGCTTTGTGGTTACCACTATTGCCTCTTTCACCTCTTCTTGTTTCTTAAAACCCATTTAGTACCAATTGCCCACTTGTCTCTTGGTAACTCAACTAAGGTCCAAACATTTAGCAGTTTAAATTGTAGAAGCTCATTCCGCATTGCTTCCACCCAGCTTGGATCTTCCAGGGCATGGAGCACCTTTTTGGGTTCCTTTTGTAATAAGAAACAGGCAAACAATAACATATTTGAAAATCTTGTGAGTTGTTCTCCTTTTGCTGGTGTAATAAGGAGATCAAAACATGTTTCTTCTATTTGTCTTTGGTCTTGTGTCTTGTGTTACAGAGTTTTTAAAATTCATTTCACTTGATTCTTCAGGATGATCTTTGTGAAATTTGGTAAAAGAAGTATCAGGGACTATATAAGATGAATTGACATTTTTCATATCAACCACTTCTTCCACATCTTCATCATCATAAGCATTTCCAAAGATGCCAGTACTATCTATTGAAGATATATTTAGAACAGGTGGAAGCGAAAATGCATTTTTGAAAGGAAAGAATCTTTCAAAAAGATGTTCTTCAAAAGCATTAGTAGTACTACCAGAAGGTCCAGCAGTATTAACTGGTGGTGATGGAACAGCAGTATCAACTGTTGGTCCAGCAGTACTAACAGGTGTACTAACAATATTAATACCATTAGTACTGTTAGTGTTTTCAGTCTGCATTTCCCTTTGATTTAGCCTTTATGACTCACTTCTGGTTGCTTCATCATCCTTCCTACTTGTATCTAATGCTTCATTTTCAACAACTTCTGTAGGCTTCATTCTAATATCCCTTTCTCTATCTTTAGGACCTTGAGATATTAATGGATCAGTTGTGCATATAGGTATCATGATGAATTCTTGTGCATGTTCTTTTTCCTTTTGAGCTTGACCTGCAACAGTGTTATCTTTGGTTCTTGTAATACCATTAGTTTTTGTTCCCATTGCTTCTAGGCCATAATTTATAGATGTTTTCAAAGAATCATTATCAAAAGCTAGTTTTAGACCATTTCCTTTCATATTTAGGTGTATTTTCAAGAAAATCTAATGTTTAAGGGTTTCTTCAATATCCTAGTCTCTTGTTAAATTCTCTTTTATCTTTTACTAACCATAGAATACCCAACAAAATATCCCTCATCAGCTTTTACCATCAAACTTGCCTAAATGATCCCTAGTATTTAAGATGGTAACAGGACACCCAAAAGGTTTCATGAAATCTATCAGTGGAGGTCTTCCATGAATAAGTTATATGGTTCTTGTTATGGCTTAATGACTAAGACCCTATTTAGCACATAGCAAACTGTATTAACTACTTCAGCCCAAAAGGTGGTTGGCAACTTAGAGTCTACTAACATTGTTCTTGTAGTCTCTATTAGTGTTCTATTCTTCCTCTCAGCTACCCCATTATGCTGAGGAGTCCTAGCAACACTGAATTCCCTTTTAATCCCCTTCATCTCACAAAATTGGTTCATTATACTATTCTTAAACTCAGTTCCATTATCACATCTGATAACTTTTACTTTATCTAGTTGATTTTCTATTTCAGTTAGGAAGGTCTTTAGAATCCCTAGTATCCTCCTAGTGGTCCAAATGAGCACAAGAAAATCTACTAAGTCATCAGTGACAAAACTTGGCAATAAGATTTCTCATTAAGAATCTTAAATTTGTAGGAGACCAAATAAGTCCATATGTAGCATATGCATGGTGTGCTAATAGAGTTTCACATAGATTGGTGTTATAGGTAGCTTTTTGTTGCTTTCCCTTTTTGACAGGCAACACTTTGAATGATCTCATTTTCAAAACCTTTGAGGTAAGCTATTTTACAAGGTTTCCCTTCACAAAAGTTTGTTCATTGTTTTAAAATAATTGCCAAGCCTCATGTGCCAAGTATTGGATTCATCAATTTTGGCCTTAGCAATGAGACAAGTTAAATCTCCAGTGGGAACAACATTCTTTAGGTCAACACTGTAAATGTTGTCTTTTCTTGGAACTCTCAACAATACTTGACTTTCATCAAGTAGCTTAAAGTCAGAAGATAGGACAAAACACTCAGTGTCAGTAAAAAGAAATTTTCTTTTTGTTACAAATTTGTGGACACACTGTACTGATTATTCTTAAGCTCTTACAAAAGTTCACATCCTCAAAATCCAGTGATCTTATTTTGATTTTACCTTTACTAGAGATTTTGCCTTTACCATCACCAAAGGAAACAAATCTACCATCATAATCTTCATATTCATCAAGATAGTACTTGTTTCCTGTCATGTTTTTGGAACAACCACTGCCAATAACTACTTTTTCCTTATACTCCTTCTATTTTGGGTTGTCCTACACATAAAATAAGAGATTTAGACCTTTTTGGGGATCCAAGCCATTATAGACTTGGATCTGCCTCATGCATCAATGTAAGAATATTTCTTAAATGTCGTTGATGCACAACTATTTTTGGCCTTCCAAACCCAGCATGCTGAGGCCTTAACAACATTTTCCCCTTTTTCCTTATTTTCACTTACTACTGCTCTAACCCTAGCAGTAGTATGTTTTACCCTAGCAGTATTAACATTTGTGTTGATAACACTGTTCTTGTTTGCAAAGTGTCTGTTAAAAGGTCTTGAACTTTATGAATATCCTCTTTTGAAAGCATTTGTTTTTGTTCTAGGATGGTTCACAATTGGTTTTTGTTCTTGTTTGCATAATATCTGTTAAAAGGCCTTGAACTTTGTGAATATCCTCTTTTGTAAGCATTTGATTTTGGTCTAGGATGGTTCACAATTGGAGTTGAGGCAGCAGTATTAATTGGTCTGATAACAGTATTAATACTGGCACCAGCAGTATTAACATTTGTACCAGCAGTATTAATTTTGCCTGTCCTGGTTAATACTGCTTGTGGAACAAAACTTCTTTTGGGGTGAGGGTGAGTCATTTTATTAGAAAAGTTCTTGTGATTCACCCTTCTTGAGTTGTTCCACACTGGCCTTACAACCTTTTTATCACACACATAATGAAGATGCTCAAAACTACCACAAACATAACAAGCTTTATTAATCATTTTAAAATCACTTCCTAGTCTTTGGGACATAAGATTGTTCCAATTTCTTTGGTTCCCTCTAGGATGGTGTTTGTTTTGTTTAGGTGCATCTGTTTCCCTAACAGTCTTAATAGATTTTATCTTTTCAGTGCTAGGTCTAACAGTATAATCTATCTCACTTTCATCATCAGAGTTCCAATTCTCAATGATTGGAGCACTAGTGATGTTCATCCTAACAGTATTAGATTCAACTGTGTTGGAAACACCCTTATTTTCAATTGTCTTAGCATTATAAGGTGTAACAACAGTAGTAACATCCAAATTTTCACTTTCAACAATTTCATCTATAAATGTTAGATCAGGTTTGTGAGGTATGAAATTCCCTAACAGAGGTGAGGGAACTGATTGATATCCCTTATCTGATCCAGACTTATTAGTTAAATTCACAAAACTTACTACTGCAGGAGTAGCTGCAGTATATCCTAGTCCTGTTTTAAACTTGTCAATTACTTGACTTTCCAGTAAATCATTTAAGGACTTGGATGAATTTTAAAACTTTTCTAATGTCTGTTTTAATTGATCTCTTTCTTTTTCTGCTTTTTCCAAATTCATTTTGTATTCATTTAAGGCATTATATCTTAGTCTAACTTCAAGTTTTAAAACATTTATGCTCTCTTCAAACACAGTCTTATTTTTCTTATAGTGAGCTAGTCTAGCTTCTACTGATTCTAAACCTGCTTTATAAGATAATAAATTAAATTAAGACTTTTTGTAATCAGAAGACAAACTATCATATTGTTTTTTAAGAGTAGCATAAGCTTTTACACATGTTTTGGAACAAGAATCTACCTCAGAATCTGAACTAGAAGAACTTCTTGACGATGCAAATGCCATCAAAGCATGGTTTGTGGGTTGCTCTTCTTCAGCTTGGTAGCTCCAGTCATATCCTCCAATTCCATCTTGAGCTATCAATGCATTCTGATTAGGAGACTCTATTGGGATAGTTCTTGAATTCTTCTCTCTTCCTTTGTTCTCTTGATTTCTTGGAAACCTACATTCTCTTGCAAAGTGTCCATGTTTATGACAATTGTAGCATTCCACTGTTGACTTGTCAAAACCAACTCTTTGACCATTTATGTGCAGCTTCCTCCTTGTTCTCTTGATAAACCTTCTTGATCTGATTGTCAGCATGGCCATATCCGATTGAAGATCCATTTCTTCCAGATCATCAGGATGAAGATGTTCCAGATCTTCTTAAGAAAGTTGAGGAGAGTTGGGTTAACTTGCAAGGAAAGCACATATCACAGCATCACAAAGATTATCTAGAGATGTAAAGTTAACACCATCACCTTGAGTATGAGTAGTACTAACTCTATGAGTAGTACTATCTGCTTTATTAGTGTTGTTGGTGTTGTTAGTGCTGTTGGAGACAAAGGCCACATTCTGTGAATTTTGACTTGTGCTTGATGAACCTGTAAGTTCAGGTTCATATATCTTCAAGTTATTATACAAGTCATCCAAGCTGATGGTTTCAATTTCCACCTTGTTCCTCCAGATTAAGGCATGAGTCTTCCATTCAGATGGAAGACTTCTCAAGAGCTTTAGGTTCATATCTTCTTGGCTAATCACTTCTCCTTGGATCTCCAACTGACTGATAAGTTTTTGTAACCTATCAAAGGTTTGATCCATTGATTCTGAACTTAATGCAGCAAAGTTCTCATATTGTTGTTTGAGAAGTGTCCTCTGAACCTTCTTGGACTCCTTGTTCCCTCCATACCTTTTCTCTATAGCCTCCATTAGTAACTTTGCATCTTGATATGAGTGGAACTTCAGTTGGTCTTTGTTTGGAAGTGCCATCAATAGGGTTGCTCTTGCTTTCATTTCATTTCTTCTATCCTATTTTTCTTCAGCAGTGGTGGGTTCATACTCCTGTACAACTGTTCCAATAGTTCTCCTAAGCACTTTGTTCCCATTCTTAATTACTTCCCATGGGGAGTAATCAGTCATAAGAAAATATTGTTCTATCCTCATGAGCCAGAGATCATAGTCTCCTGGGTTGAGGATAGGTAGTCTTGTAGTCAGATTAGTAGTGGTAGTTCCTACCTCCATCTTATCACTAAAAAAATAGATCTTGGATAAATTGGTTGATTCTTCTTATTCAAAGCTTCACAACAAGCTCTGATACCACTTGTTGATCCCAATGAATAGATCTTTAACTCCTTAGCTTGTAAGGTTTAGTACCCTTGGATAAATCCAAAAATACTAAGAATGAAACTTTAATTGAATGATATATACTATGCGAAAACTAGTATATATCACTAAGAAGTATTCTCAATCAAACAGTAAAGTATGTTTTAACACAAAGATATAATCAACACAACAAGCTTCAATATATATTAATACGGTCACTCTGACTTAGTGATAGGGTTTACAACCTTGAAACTATGAACTCTATGAAAAACTGAAATGGAAAACTTATGTGTTTCTATACCCTAGGATCTCCTTTTATACACCAAGGAGTCCTACAAGGCTTACAAAACATTCCTAACTTATCATGATCTTTTCTATAGATAAACGTAATCTCTTAATCCATTAAGTTATACATATCCTTTACAAAAATAACTTAATACTTATCTTCGTAAGTATTCTTGTTCTCCAATCTTTATCTTTTTAATCCGTCTTTATCCTCTTGACAGCAGTAAGTCTTCTAGCAGTTGTAATTCAGCAACAGTTGTATCTTTATAACCAACAACACTAACTGAGCATAAGCAGTAGTAAGTAACCAGAGTACTAACTTTACGATAACAGTTGTCAACTTTACTATAGCAGTATATAGTTATACTATCGTATTAGTTCACTAGCTGTAGTAACTATTGTACTAACTATTACTAACCACTTAGACATCTTTTATGTCTTAACTCTAAGCTGTCTTAACTTCTACTATCTAGTAGTATTCAATACTAACAGTACTAAATTATACTAACAGTAGTAACTAGCAGTGGTAACTTTATACTACCAGTACTAACTACTTAGCATAATTTCCATTATGTACCTGAGCAGTAGTAAGAATCCTTGAAGTCTTTTAAGTCCCAACAATAATAAAACACTTCATTTTGTATGCCACCGCAATTATATGAGGCTAGAGTTAAGATGCCTTGTATATCACTGATGATCACATTTTGAATTCCACTTAAATGTTTTTGGATTACAGAAATTTTAGTCTTTTTTGAGATGTATCCAACAACATTAAGGCATTTGGTTTGTTAAACCCCCCCCCCTCAAAAATTGATCATTTATAAAATGTTCGAATTTGAATGTATCGAGAGATAAGAGGAGTGTGGTACACTACAATTTTTAAAATATTTTGAAAAATCTTTTTGATAAAATCTTGAAAAATTGTCTTCAACATTTTCAAAAACATTTACTTGAGCTAAACTCAAGTTCGAGAAGGTGAAAGCTTCTTGTTGTTAGGATAAATGCACAACAATTTGTACACTTTCCTTTTTTAAGAACGGTCCTAGCTGGATTAGTTAGAAGTAGTATGTCCCGAGCACACTTTTGAAAAAGATTTTGATAAATAATTGCTCGGGACAATGAAGTTCCTTCTTCTTTTTGAAGATAATGCGCACTGAAACGTATACTTTTCTTTTTTTTGAAATCTGAGTTGTTATCTGAAAATTAATAACCCCCCCCCCCCCCCCCCCCACCCCCCCAAGTCATTGATTGAGCTACAAAACTTTGAATGTTTTGTTTGAATAACTCAAGATCGAAAATATTTCTCTTTTCGTTGTTAAGGATATATGCACTGAAACATACATTTTCCTTTTATTTAAAGCTCGGGTTGCAATCTAACATTAATTACAAGCCATTTTGAAGAGCAAACTTTTGAAAAATTTTGAAAATTTTTTTGAAAAATTTGAATAATTTTTGCTCAAAACAGGAAGATTTCTCTTCGATTGAAGGTAAAGCGCACTAAAACGTACACTTTCCTTTTATTTGAAGGCCAAGTTGTAATCTGATATTTGATTACAAACCACCGACATTGAATTTAGACAACAACCTTTGGAACCCATTTAAGCACGATGCTAACGGGTTTACCAAATTTTGAAAACCAATTAAAAGTTGTGTCAAGTCGATGTAAAGACGTGATTCCAACGAGAGATTGAAGCCGGTGTTTCATTTGAAAACAACTCTCGTGGGATCAACAGAGATTTAAAATTCCTTTTGATTTTCCATTAATTATTAAAACTCGGTGTTTCATGTAGAGTTTTAAATCTTGTTGACGAAGAAGATTTCCATTTGTTATTGTCATTTGATAAAACAGTCCGAAAATTTGTTTTTGCATCATTTAAAAATCTTCCTTTCTTGTTGATGGTCGAAGCAGAGTCATTCTTGTTTTGCATTGAAAGCATTTCTGATTTGGAATATTTGAAAGATTTCGAATGACTTTGCTTTGGTCTCCACACTTGTTTTACCGGTGTAAAACGAGAGTGTGGAGTAACAAAAACTTGATTCTTTCCTTTTAAAGTACTTGTCTTAAAACTCTTTTGAGAAGTAGATGCTTCAAAAGTTTGAGATTCCTTAATTGGCCTCCACACTTGTTTTACCGGTGTAAAACAAGAGTGTGATGTTTCAAAAGATTGATTCTTTGCATTTGAAGCTCTTGTCTTAAAACCCTTTTGAGGAAAAAATGTTTCAAAACTTTGAGATTTCTTAGAAAACTTCCTATCTTTTTGTAAAGAATAGGTTGTAAACTGAGAAACCCTTCTTGAAAACGGTTTTGAGGATTCACCCGTGTGAACCTTTTCCGAAACACTTTCTTTAGGTTTTGAAGATTTTGAAACATTGATGTTCCATTTTTTCCGATTAAGAGAATCAAACTTCACTTTTAAAGCATTATACGAAGTTCTCAACTCATGATATTCTTTTTGACAAGAACGAATATCTTGTGATGCCAATTTTGATTCTAAAAACGCAATTTGTTTCAAAAGCTGATCTCTTTCATTGTTAAGTAACGGTGGTTTTCCCAAAATTGAAGAATTATCAAGCTTTGTTTCCACACGCTTCCCTTTCAGATTTTCAAGTTGAGTCCTTAAATGATTAATTTCTTTCAAAAATCGATCCTTTTCAGCTTTAGAATCATCAATCTTACGAGCCAATTGTCGTTCAAGAACAACTTTCATTTTTCAAGTTTTTCAAAATACGCCTCAAATTTAGCTGTTATGTTCGACAATTCAAGCTTGACATCATCAAAATCTTTTGTTTTTGAGTTAAAACCTTTTCAAACTCGACAAACTTTGTTTGAAACTCACATTTTGCATTATCATAAATATTCTCCCTCGATTCCTTTTTAAGTTCAAAAATATGACAATCAACATTTGATCTTGAAAAGGAATCAAATTGATTCTTTTTGAAAAATTCAATCTTTCCCAAAATGTTATTGAACTTTGTTTCAGCAAATTCAAACAATTGAGACTTCAGATTTTCTGCCTCGTTTTGTGTTACATTTGAAGTTTTTGTTTGAACCCGCGACTTTTTGATTGAATCAAACAAGCTTTGGTAAGTCAACTTCAAGTGTTCATTCTCCTTAATTAATGATGCCACTCGATGTTCCAACTCAATATTTTTAGTTTCAATCTCATCAAAATTGACCTTAACTTTGACTTCATCACATTCATTAGTCTCAACTCTTGACCGTTGAACCGACTCAAACAAATCTTTATAAGTCTGTTTCAAATGAGCATTCTCGATTTGTAATGATGCCATAAAATTCTCATTTTCTTTTTGCAATGTTTTCAAAGAATTATTTTCTCGAGACTTATGCTGAAGTGCGACTTCAAAAGCAATACTCTTTGCCTCAAATTTTGACAAATATTTTTTAATTCAAAAATTCTTTTTGACAATTCCGGTGTGACTTCAAATGCATCATTACAAACCATATCAGCTGTTTTACTCTCATTTGAAACATCTTTTGACTCTTTTGAAATTCATTCAATTTCATCATGTAAATCCTTATTCCGTATTTCCACACAAGAGGTTATGACAAGATTCTTGACATCTTCAGCTAATGATGCTTCCAAGAGTCGATCTTTTAAAAACTCATTTTGTTTGAGAGTTTCATCAAGATCATTTTCCACTGAAACAAAAACATCTTTCATTTCTTTTACATCTCTTTTAAATTGATTTTGAAAGATTTCAAAATACAAATGCAATTCTTGAAGAATTAATTTCGCTTCTACACAAATATCGATTAATCGAAGTTCTTCTAGAGACGTATAGAAAATGCTTGTTCGTTTATAATTCTTTTCTAGTAACTCAAACAATTTTTTGAAAACATTTTCCATCTCATTCAAATCCACAAGCATTGGATTTGTACTAGGCATTGATGCCATGCTTGTTTTTTTTTCAGAAGAAAATTCTATAGAAGACATAAAAGATGATGGAAAATATGTTTGTTTAGCAGAAGGTTCTTTTTGTGGAACAAAATCATCATAAAGTTTGTTCAATTTTCCGTAATCGATTGGTTTTATCTTTAACTCTTGAACTTTTTCATCTTTTTGAAACTCGTTCATTTTTAATCGACTCTTTTCAGCATCCTTAAGAGTTTCCTCAGAATCAAACACATGCAGTTGTTCATTCTTATCACAAAGTTCATAAGCATGATACAACTTAGAAATTTTAGCATAAGCTTGTGAAAGAACATAAGGACCGTTATATCCCAATCCCGACTTACGTAAGTTGTCCCGAAAAGCTTTTTGTTCATTTGTAAGCAATCGAAGTGTTTCAGTTGATTTGCCCATTTTATAAACAACGTTTTCAAGATCTTTGTTCTTAGCTTGTAACTAAAGAATGTCATTAAAATATTTTTCCTCTTTGTCTCGTTGTGTTTGTTTGAAAATCGCTTGTGTCTTTTGATATTCCTCTTTTTGTCTTTTAAATTCAATAACAGCTAAATCCAATTTATCACGTTGTTGTTTTAGATCTCGAATGATATCTGGATCACGAATAAATTGCAACTGAGCCTCCTGAGCTAATCGTCTTGCTTTTCGACGAGCCTCAATATATTCGTTATAATAATTAGTTTTATCCTCGTTTGATTCCATTTTCCTTATTTATCACAACGAACCCAAGTAATTTTCAACACCAACCCAAAAATTCAATCCAAATTATCTAGTACTTTATGAAAAATCTTCCTGCAATTTTAAAAAATGTTGACCAAAAGTGTGCTAATGCTCAAACTTATATACCTAAAAATTTTACTACAAACCAATTCGCCAACTAATGCTTAAAACAATCAAACCAATTCGTCCTTGTTAAATTTGCCAACTTGACCAAAATTTTAATAACAAAATTTCAGCTCGAAAAAGATTGTCAGCCCAACTTTTTATATTATTTTTGGATGGTGCACACACAAAGACCAAAAGCCCAAACTAAACTTTTCTTTTCTTTAGTGTAATCGGCCCACTCCTACATCCAACTTGCATAACCCTAAAACAATAGTAGTATAGAAATACTTGCTCAACTACACAACCCTAGTCACCACACTTCTTATCCCACGCCTCTTTAACTTTGTGGTGGTGGTGGTGGTGGAATTTGTTAGATCATTTTACTGAATAGATCTTAACCTTTAGCTTGCATAAAAACCATCTCTTTGTTTAATTGAATCAATACAAACTTAAACCCACTATAAAACCAACCCCCAATTTAACATCTCCAAGAGAACACTACTTTAAGATTTATCAAGCTGGTCACAGATAGGTAACTTGATGTTATTTTCGTTTCTTGTCTTTCTGTTTCTTGCAAATCAAAATAAAAGAGGAGAAGAACATGTATTTGATATTTCATTACCATAGCCGTTGCTTGGAATACAATGGCTTATTTCGCAATAACATGTGCATTGATAAACCATAGTGTTTTGAGTAAACTATCAACTATCAACGGATTTGAGATGTCTTTACCAAGAGCCGTTTGCTTTGGACTAGCCAACTCTTTACTGTGAAGCATGGTGAGTTGAGAACCATATAGTTTTTAGCAAACTATCAGCCATTAATGGATTTGAGAAGTCCTTACCATAAGTCGTTTGCTCTGGACTAGCTAGTTCTTGATGTCTGTTAGACATGGTAAACTTATGACCATTTGTTGTATGGTGATAAAACCAACACTTAAAGATCCTTCTCACCTCCATCATGGCTTCCATACTCATTAATCTGCTTTTGAATGAATCTAAGCAGAGTATAAGCATCTTCATTTGCAGTCCCAGCTACTAACCTTAAAGAAAGCATTCTCTCAAGTGTTTCTTTTATGAGTGGATACTTCCTTTCTATAAGCATATGAATCTCAGTACTATCTTTCAGTATCAAGGTATGAACACCACAATTTTCATATAAATCCTAGCTCCTAAGATTCCATCTTTCTTGATTCTGCCAGAGTTCATCTCCTGCATTTGCATCAAAGATTGTCCTTAAATCTCCCAAAAGAACTAGATCAATAACTTCTGGAGTAGTTGTTTCAAATCTCTTCATCACCAGATTATATAACTCCACAAGATCTAGCCTATCAAACCTTGTCACCATTTCAGAAAAGGTTTTAATCCACCTAGAACTTCCATCAGATGTATAGGATTCTGTAGTAGTGCACTCTGCTCCATGTCTATCAAATCAATAGAATTTTGATTCCCAGTTAATAATTGGAAACCTCTTTTCCTGGACTTCATAATCTATTATTCCTTCTTCATCTGGAACTATCTTCAGAAAATCCTGTAGTGCTTTCTCTCAGATCAGCATCAGGTCTTTTGTCTTTTAGTACTTCTTTATGCTTTCTCTTAGTATTCTGCCTGGTCTTTTCCGATACTTCTTCATGTCCTTCTTGCTTAACTTTAATCTTAGTAATGTTAGGTTCTTCAAGAACCTTTTGCCTCTTGTCACCAATTGCTTCTTAGATCTCTTTAAATGCATCAAATATGAATCCTTAGGCTGAAATCATTAAATTACCCTTTTTTGTCTTTCATACAAACCTTAAATTTCTACAAATGTCTTTGACTTCAGCTGAGAGTATTTGTAACCACCCATATTCTTCAGATACGTCATCATCAAATTCCTCAGTTGAGATTTAGTTGGTGGTCTACTTCTAATCTCAGTAGATCTTTGTGCAGCTCTAAATTTTCTTTGAGCAGCAATTGTTTCAGCCAAGAACTTTGCTCTTTCTTCAATTGTATACTCCTCTCTTTCTTCCTGTTGAAGCTTGGCTGCAAACAATGCATCAGCATCAATCCCTGCTTGAACTTCATCATATGTCTAGCTTGAAATTTTTAAATAAAAAACTGCCTTAGATGCTTCTTCTTCCCTCTGTCTTTCCCTTTCTACCTCTGCTTGCAAGTCTACTTGTAACTGTCTGGTGATTTCTGCATCTCTTGCAATCTGAGCAGCATCAAAATCACTTCTAGTCATCTTCTTTGCAGGCTCAGGTTCTTCTAAGACACTTTTGCCTTTGTCTTTAGGGTCAATTGTTGGAAGTGGCTTCAGGGTTAGGATTGATCTTGCAGGTCTTGAAGAATCTTTAATATCTTTAATTGACACTCCTTTTTCCTTAGCTTTCTCTTCTTTCATCTTAATCAAAGTTTGAGCCATGGTGATATCTTCATCATCAAATATACTTGTTGTTGTAGGAGGAGTTCTAGGCTCAACAACACTATCTTCTTGCCTAGCAGCATCAACATCTGGCCTAGCAGTACTAAGTTCTGGCCTAGCAGTACTAAGTTCTGGCCTAGCAGTACTAACTGTTTTAGGTACAGCAGTACTAACTAGTTCTTCAGTACTTCCTCCTTTCTCACCACTGCCCTTGTTAAGCTCCTCAGTTTCATTACTTTGCCTCCCTTCTGTTTCCATGTAATCCCTACCATCAGCATCAAGATCATCAAAGGCATCCAAAGTTGGTTCAGGTTTGGCATTTTTCCTCCCCTGTTTGGATACAGACTCCTTCCTTCCCAACCTTTTCTTCATTGATAACCTTTTCACACTCTTTAACCATGCCTTGTGGTGTGAGATGCTTGGCTTACACTTCCTTTTCAACTTCTTGATTGGATCTTCAATTTAGGATCTCTGCAGCCTTGAGCACATTGGAAGTTTCCAAAGCAAGAACCCTGTTGGACAAGTTAGTGCAAAGACCAAATAACTCTTCTAGGTTTAAGCCACCCTCAGCTTTTTCAAATGTGTGATCACCTGAAAGAGGACTATCATGGGATGACTGAACTGAGGTCCCTTCATCCTTTTAGTGTCCTCATAAAGAGTCCCTAGAAGTACTTTGTAGTGTCATGGACTAGATATGTGTCAGTCACAGGGGGTTGGTCTCTGTACTAGGGTGAGAAGAGAGAAGGGTGGTTAGCGTTCAGTGGGTTGTTCTGTTCCTTCCCCCTAGGTCTTGGTGTGCACAACATAGTATCTAAAGAGTGGAGTGACTTTTCCTAAAAAATTTACACCTTTCCTTGCCATGTTGTGAACAACCTTTTTAGTAGGGCATGGTATTTTCATATGTATCATTAAAAGGTTCTGGTAAATCTTTAAGTTGATTATTCAAAAAGAGTTGTAAAAACCTTGGATACATTAAAAACTTCTTAGGATCCAAGTTCCTCAACATACCATTAAAAATTAATTTAGAAAAATTAAATTTTTGACTCTTTGCCAAACATATAACTGCTGAAGCCAGATTGGTTGAAAACTCATTCCAAGCAGTTGATTTTGAACTTATGCAATGAAGAATGGTATTATCAGGAATTTCCCATTTGGAGTGAATGAACCTTTTTGAAAAGTTTATGGTTTTGTTAAGAAAGTTGTTCATACCCCATCAATGCAAGATTTTTAAAATTTTCATCATTTGTAAGGCAATTAATACCATCCTCATCATCAAAAAGAAGATCATTCCTTACTGATGATTCTGATATTACTACTGCCCTGTCATTAACTATGGCATGTATTGCGTCTTAGAATTGACTATTTTGGATGTTGGAAGTAGCAGTATTGTCAAACTGTTAAATGTAAGATAAGTATAAATAGGGGACTTACATTGAGAGAATAGTTGTATTGGATAGCCTGTTCGAAAGGAAGTACTATCGGATGAAACTCTGTATTCTCTTCACTCTTTTCCAAACAAGCGACCATGTTGTGTTGATCGACAAACTTTAAACTAGCCATGAGTATGCTCTAGGATTGGTTCGGTTATGAGAATATGAGGGTTTGGTAAAGTTAATTGAGATTTTGTTAAGATTGCGTTAGGGTTTGAGATGACTGACTAAGTAAACTTGATCCTTTATCTTAAGGAAAGATTTTATAAAAGGAAAGATCAAAAAATTTCAATTCATAGACCCCTATACGCAAGTTGTTGGTGGAAATATCTCAACGGTTATAATTAATTAATGAAAATTTGTTATACTCTCAAACAATAGTAACGGTAACAAGCAGCACAAACTTTTGCCTGGCAGCACTATCCTTGCCTGGCAGTACTACTTTTGTGCCTGACAGCACTAACTTGTTAGCTACCATTTTTAACCCTCAATACCAATCTAAATAGCATCTTTTTACCCAATCCAAGCAACAAAATCATCCTGAAACATCTTTGAGCAGCACTAACCAAGCCTAGCAGTATTAACTTTTGTACCAGCAATACCAAGTTTCTTTAGTAGTATTAACTAAGCTTAGTACCATATGTAGCCTTCAATCCTTATTCCAAAGGAAATAATGAACTCCAAATAATCATCTAATCAACTAGAATCCATCTGCTAACTAAGATCATTTCACAAACTATACAATAAGGTAACCTGTTAATTTGCCTCCCCTAAACTAATGCAGTTATAGATTGATCATTCCAATGTTAACAATCAAAAAATTAAACCTGCTAACATCAAAAGCTTTAGTTAAAAGATCACCCACATTGTCATCAGTGTGAATTTTCAGCACTTGGATAAGCTTTTTCTCATAAGCAACCCTAATGAAGTGGTGCCTAATCTCAATATGCTTTGTTTTGGAGTGAAACACTAGATTCTTTAGAATGCATATTGTGCTCTCATTATCAATGTAGATCTTTGTGTTCATAAAATTGAACCCATAGTCTAACATCTGATTTTGAATCCATAATACTTGCCCATAGTAGTTAGCAGCAGCAACATACTCTGCCTCTATAGTAGAAGTAGCCACGATTGTCTGCTTCTTGCACTGCCATGAAATAAGCCTCCTGCCAAGAAATTGACAACCTCTTATTGTGGATTTCCAGTCAAGATTTGCTCCAGCATAGTCACTATCTGAGTAGGCATCTAGGTCAAATGATGACACTCTGGTATACCAAAGGCCCAGTTTAGGTTTTTACCCTGAGGTTACCTACAAGATCTCTTCAAGCTTACTATGGGAGTCTTTGGAGTTACTTGAAACCTGAAAAGAACAGACTACAATCATAACATCAGACCTTAGAAGCTGTGAGTTCAAGTACATTAAAGAGCCAATCATGGATCTATAAAGATGTATATCCACATCATCAGCTTCTTCATCCTTGGTCAATGGGCTTAAGGGTTGAATAGGAGTATGGCTAGTCTTCACACAAGTAATAATCAAACTTTCTTCAGGATATTTGCAACATACTTATCTGGACATTATAAAAAATACCATCTTCTTTTGTTTGGACTTGTAATCCAAGAAAGAAGGTGAGCTCTACCATAGAGCTCATCTAAAATCTACTCTTCATCAAATGCTCAAATCATCCCACACCAAGACCTCTTCTGTAGAACCAAAAATATTATATCCTCACATAAACCTATATAACTTGATTTCATTTTTGTCCTTCTTGGTAAAAACGTGTCTTGTTAAGTGCTCATCTTCAGTATCTACCTTTTCAACAAGAAAGTAGATTAGTAGCATACGGTCTGGGAGCTTGGTGTAAACCTCTATAAAGTTTAACAAACCGTGTAGACCTTCTTAGAGGAACTTAGGTAGATCTACAAAGCTAGAGGTTGAGACACATACACCTCCTCAATCATTATTTCATACATGAATGGCACTCTTCACAGCATCTGATAAAACTATGAATCCCATATAAGAAGCAAAGGCAATAGATCCTAATGCTTCAATCTTAGCCACAGGAGCAAAAACCTCATCATAGTCTATCCCTTCCTCTTGCCTATATCCCTAGGCAACCAACCTTGCCTTATTTCTAACCATAACACCTCTTTCATCCTTCTTATTTTTGTTAACCCATTTTGTCCCAATTGCCTTCTTCCCATAAAGCAAATCTACAAGAATCCAAACTTTCTGAATCTCGAATTGCAGCAGTTCTTCCTGCATAGCATCAACCTTACTTTCATCTTCAAGTGCTTCAGATATCTTCTTGGGTTCAATTTGAGATAAAAAACAAGCAAATAAACAATGTTGGAAATCCTTGTGATTAATTCTTCTCTGCTTTTGAATATAACTTATAAAAGCATGGGCTCCAGAACTTTTGTTCACTTTGCTCCTTGTTTGAACTGCTGATTTTAGATCATCAAGAATTTAGGTTGAAGGATGAATGGAGTGAATCCTTGATGTTAGAATAGGAATAACATTCACAATGGTTTCTAAATTAGTGAAGTCAGTCACTGCACCCTCATCATCATAAGATGCATTGGTAAAAATACCATCATTTAGGTTGTCATAAATATCCTCAAAAGCATGTATTTGAGAATCATCTTGGTCAGTGTAGGTTAGATTAGGGTAGGATAGTCCACCAGAAGGACTGGCAGTACTAAGTGGTGTGCTAGCAGTATTAACTGTGTTAGTATTGGTAGCTCTAGCAGCTCCTGCTTGAAGAAGCAAATCCTTAGTATCTTAGGCAAAATCCTTTCTAAGAGCTTCAGTTGCATCATTAGCATCCTTTTCTTGTCTTTTAAGCCTTTCAAGCTCCTCCAAAAAGGCTTGATCCTCCTGATCTACTGGCTCCTCATTTGTCTTTAAACCAGTATTCTTATTAGGCTTTTCACCTTCATTCTTTGCTTCTGAGCTTTTGACTGTTGAAGTATAAGAAGACCATATTGGCAGTACAAAGTAGTCTTGAGCAGATTCAGCTTCCATTTCAGAATTTCCTGTATCAATATTATCTTGTGTACCTGCACTATGATTAGCTTCTTTTGGACCTGTAGTTTTGTTAGCTTGATTTTCTGATCTCGCATGCTGATAATTCATTAAATCAGTTAAATAATCAAGATCAAACAGCCAATTAGGTCCTTTCCCTACAACATTTGGTTTATTTTCTAAAAAGGTTATATGTAGGTTTTCTTTAACTCTCTTGGTTTCTAAATTGTATACCCTAAAAGCCTTGCTATTTAGGGAATACCCAACTAAAAACCCTTCATCAGACTTCCCTTCAAACTTGCCCAGATGGTCAATGGTATTCAAGATGGTCACATGGCACCCAAAAGGTCTTATATAGCTTATGATTGGTATTTTACCAGTTATAAGTTCATAAGGTGTCTTGTTTTAAGGCTTGGTCACTAATACCCTATTAAGGACATAACAAGCAGTATTAACTGCTTCAGCCCAAAAAGTGTTAGGTAAAAATGAATCTGCTAGCATTGTTCTAGCAGCCTCAATAAGGGTCCTATTCTTTCTCTCAGCAACTCCATTTTGTTGTGGAGTTCTGGCATTACTGTATTCCCTCTTGATCCCTTTTGACCCACAGAATTCAATAATGTCCCTGTTCTTGAATTCTGTACCATTATCACATCTAATAGTTTTAACCTTTTGATTTAATTGGTTCTCTATTTGTCTTATAAAGTCCTTAAGGATTCCACTAGTTTCATCCTTAGTTCTTAAAAAGAACACCCAACTAAACCTGCTAAAATCATCAGTGATAACCAGGCAATAAGTCTTATGGTTTATGCTCCTTACAGATGTAGGTCTAAATAAGTCCATATGTAAAAGTTGTAAGGGCTGACTAATAGAGCTCACTAATTTGGCCTTATAGGAGGCCTTGTGTTGCTTTCCTTTCTAACAAGCAACACAGGTGTGGTCATTTTGAAAAATCTTTGAAGGTAAACCTCTTACAAGGTTTCCCTTCACAAGTTTGTTTAAGTTTTTAAAGTTAACATGACCCAACCTCCTATGCCATTTGTTAGATTCATCAACTGTGGCCTTTGCAATCAAACAAGCTAAACCTCCAGAAGGAACAATGTTCTCTAAGTTGAAACTGTACATATTGTTTTGTCTAGGGATTCTAAGTAATACTTGATTTTCATCAGGCAACTTAAAGTCAGAAGACAACACAAGACATTCAGTGTCTGTGAAGAGAACCTTGTTCTTCTTGTCACACATCTGTGACACAGAAAAGAGATTGAAATGCTGTAGTTCTTTCACAAAGCACACATCCTCAAAATCTAACTTTCCTGTTTTTATTTTACCTTTACCAGTTATGTAACCTTTACTACCTCCAAAAGCAACAGGGCCACCATTATAGTCTTGATATTCAACAAGGTAGGCTTTGTTGCCGGTCATGTGCCTGGAACATCCACTATCAACAATCCCTTTGTTCTTTAAAGCTCTTTGTGGATTATCCTGCACATCAAATAAGAGAAATTAGTTTCTCTTAGGGACCCAAGCCATTTTGGGCTTGGGTCTGCTAGTAGATCTTAGATTAACACATTTTTCTAGATTTTGATACACCATTGTTTTGGAGAATTGTTCCAGTAAATGTCTTTTGGGTCTCTAATGTACTTCCTGCTGAGGGCTTAATAATAGTTTCCCTTTTCCCCCCACAGCATATACTGCTTTTACTCGCTAGTATTAACTTTTTGATTTGAAAATTTTGTTCTTGGTGTTGTTGTTCTATTAAATGGCCTTCTGATAGGTGAATGAGACTTATAAAAATTATTTCTTGGTTTTCATTCACAATGGGTCTAACAGCATTAACTTTCCTAGCAACACTAGTTGATACTGCTTGACTATTAAAATTATGGTTAGCAGTATTAACTAGAATTCTACCAGTTCTAGTTAGTACTGCTGTTGGAACAAACTGGTTTTGGTGATTCAATCTTTGCACATTGTTCCACACTGGTCTATTCTCCCCTTGTACCAGTACCCCTTACCCTTCTTTTATTCAGTTCAAACTGTTTAGCCCATTTCTTTACTCATGAAAGTCACCAATCTCTTATAATATGACTAAAATTGCCACATATATAACTTGCCTTTTTAGTAAACCCATATCCCAAACCCAACCTTTTGGACATTAAACTATTCTAGTCTCTCTTGTCAGCTTTAGGACTTGGACTATATGTGTTTTGTTCTTTAACAGTTTCCCTAGGAGTTTTTACATGCTTAACAAAAGCAAAACTAGGTCTTTCCTATTCTTTTGAAGGTTGAATCACATATTCATCATCACTGTCTGACTTATACTCCTCAATGATAGGAGCATCAGACCAAAAACTTTAGTTGAATAAAACATTTGGGTTCAACAACAACTGGGTAGACACAGATTCAAGTGTTTCTACCACTAGAATTGGACTCAAAAATAAAAGAGTCAAAATAAAATACTGGTTTAGTTGATGTATCAGATTCACTAGTTTTAGACTGTTTTGGACCATATGTGAACATAGAATCATCTATTTCCCTATTAGGTCCTGAAGGCATATAATTTCCTGTCATTGGAGGGGGAACTGCATGCATGCCTTCAACATTAGCAAATCTATCATGCACAGGACTATCTCCTACATCACTTGACCTACTGTCAAATACACTTTGAAAAACTTCATTTTCATAACTTAAGACACCATCATGTACTTGATCTCTATACCCAAGTCCAGATTTGTCCCTTTTACTCATCTGACTGTTTAGCAATTTGACAAGTTCCTTTTAATACATATAAATATAAATAAATATATAAATATATAAAAAATAGGATAATATCAATAGTAGTAGTATAGTAACCGGAAGTATCGGTCTCTCACTTCGTTGTCCACAAAGTTTAAAACCAGACCCGAGCCGTTTTTCCCCGACGAGGCTTTAAATTGACGGCCACGTTAATGGTTTGACTATCCGATGCTTGAATGATCAAATATTTGATTTGGTTATCTATTTCTACAAGAAATTATGGAAATTTAACTAAGGAAAACTTAAGTCTACGAAAAAAACAATAAAAGGTACGGGAAATTAAACTTAAAGACTACGGGAAAGCATAAAAAGGCAAATGAATAACTTAAAACTCTACAGGAAGCATAAATAAGGCTTAAAAGGAAAATCTAATTCTACGAGAACATAAAAATGAAAGCAATTAAAGATACGGGCTAAAAACGTTAACAGGAATTAAAAACGAACGCGACTAAAAACCTAATTTATTAAAATTTTAAAGCTAAAATGATTTTTAATTTTTAATTAATCCTAAGTGACTAAAAAGTAAGAACAAAGAAAACTAGACCAAAAACGGAAGTGTTTTAAGCTTAAAACATAAAAAACGTAAACGGGATTCAATCCCGTTCTTTAAATAACAAAATTTTACAATTTTAACCCTACGAGTGCAAATATATTTTTCCTAGGTCCTAAATGATAAAAGAAAATTTTATAAAAAAGAATTATATTTTTTTGACTTTTATTTTATTTATTATGATTTAAAAATAGTTTTAATAAAATTAAATGATTAAAAATAGTAAACTACTTATAAAAATTCTGGAAAAATGCTGAAAAATACTTTGACTTATAAGGAATGCAGGAAAAATAAGCAGTTAATAAGCTAAAAGCAATAATAAGCAAAACTGAAAAATGACTATTAATAATTAATAATGCAAAGTATAACCTGAAAAAGACCCTAGGGCATTGGGTTTTGTGTTGTGTGAATGATATGCGCTTTGAGAGGTTCAAGGTATTTGGTGGTTCGAGCCTGCGTCACACCCAATTTCCCCTTTCCCCATTCTTTATATATTTGTAAAATTCTTTATTAAAAGGGATTATAAATAAGCTGACATGTGACATTTTTAGTAAAGGACAATATTTGAAAAGGCACTAATAAGCTAGGAAATAAGCGACTGAAGGTGACAGAAACAGCTCAAAAATGATTTTCACTAAAATGCTCAAACTAAAAAAGCTCAAAAAAGCTGAAATAAGCTACACCCTAAACAGACATAAGCAAAAGGGGCCAAACAGACACCAAATAACAAGATTAATACATTAAATGAAGCAAGTACAAATAGAGCTGGATTAAGAGCATCAAAGGGAATTGAACAAAATCTAAAAACACTAAGGCCACTAAAAGAAATGCCTAAAAACTGTTGGGCTTTAAGCGCTACTAGAAAACAAGAATAAGCAAAAACAGAAGCAAGCAATCCTAACCCAATTAAGCAGATAGAAACAAATTAAAAACAAAGATAACAAACAAATAAAAAATAGCATAAAGGCCTAAAAGATGGTATGCAAATAAGTGGCCTAATGGTGACTTTTTGGGCATAAAATTATTAAGCACCTTAAAGGAACTTATGGCTAAGGGTCTTAGTAAGCTATAAAAGCAAGTCCTAAGGCTTATTAAATCACACTTGTGAAAAGAGTTTAAACGAACTAAAAGCTAAGAAAAGGGGCTTTAAGATAAAATCATGCCCAAAACTCAGTACATGCTAAGTGTGGTTTCCACTTATTAAGAAGAAAAAGCTCTATAATGCACGGCTTACATTTAAGCTGATAAATAAGCTCAAATGAAAGTGAAGTAAAAAACAGATGGAGTCTAACCCTATAAACTACTTAGTTTTCAATTTAGATCTAAACATACATTAACAAATCTAAAAGGAGAGATTGAAAAAAGGATCTTGATAAACTTAAAATGACTTTGAACATATTTTTGTACCTCAAAACAACATGGTCAAATAAAAACTAAACTATGCCATACTCTACTGAATTTAACCATAACATAGAGTCCTAAAAACAACCTTAAAGCAACTTTTAGAGCAAAATCAAATTAAAACCGTTTGAAATATTTTCAAATCACAGGTTTGACATCTTTGTTGACAACACTTAAAAAACAAGATATAAAACTTTAAAATTAAAAAAAACAGATTAAGATTAATAATCTTAAGCTGGTTAAAGGAATTCCAATTGACCCAAATGGTTTTAAAAACTCATTTTTATTACCGCGTTTTAAACTCCTTGACAACAAACACCTCCCTCTTAACTTTTTGCATTTTCATTTTAAAGCTAAAGCAGACTAAAAGAACCTTAAGATTAGATGTAAAAAGCATATAGTGTCACAATATGCATAATTAAGACATCAATAAGCACAAATTAAGCAGTTCACAATAGGCAATTTTAAAAGCATAAAGACAGAAATTTTGAATAAACATAAATTTCATTAATAAGTAAATCTTACAAGATTAAAAGTAAATGACAGAGTTAAAATAAAACATAAAGCTTAAAAAACATTAAAACTAATCTACACTACACCTACTCCTAGTTAACTCTCTCTTCTGTCTCCCTCTTTCTTTTATAAGCTGTCAAAAGTCTTCTCATTGTGTTTCTTGTGTTTTCTGTGTGAGAGAAAAACCAAGAATCATCCTAGCCTTCCGTTAGCCTTGGAGCCCAATCTTAGTAATCCTGACCCTCAATTTCCTTGTCCTCTATCTCTGTCCAATAGGAGAATAAGGGATTGCCAACATGGCAATGAGCCATGTGGGGTGTGGGGTGAGGGAAAATGATGTTTTTGTTGTGGTGTGCAGTGAGATAGTGACAGGGATGTTGGTTTTTGTGCTTGGCGGGAAAACTAGGGAAGATATACAGTAACTTGAAAACAGGGCATAAGTTTGTGGAATTGTCACAAAAGGTCCCTCAAAGTGTTGTGTTTAATTACAACAACAGTCCTTGTGGGTGGCCAGTTTGGTCCTTGTAGCTTGAAAGTGTTTGTACCGTTAGTCCTTAAAGGATTAACGGTGTAAGGGTGTAAGGATAACATAGTTAAGTTGATGTTGGGTTTAGGTTTTGGGCTTTTGGGCCCGGGTGTGGTTTCTTTTATAAATAAAACGATTTTATGGAAATGGGTTAAGAAATGGGTTAAGTGGTTTAAATAAAATGGGTTAAAGGTTTATAATAGTAGTGGGCTGACTCGGCCCACTAAAATGGGTACGGGTCAGCCCATTTTTTCATGATAGGGTTTCGGGTTCGTTTTTCCATGCCCTTTCCAATGCCGTATCCCGGGGTTGACTTTGACTTCGTCTTGACTTCATTAAATGCACAAACGTTGTCGAGTCGATCTGGAAATGTTCGTTTTAGCTCCGTTTTCAATCCTTTTGTACCTTTGGCTTTGGTTTTTCCCGCTCTTTCCAATTCCACTCTCGGTTTTGTTTGGTTTGGCTTTGTTTTTGTCCTTTAGTGAATATCCGGTACCTGCACAGTACAAACACAAAAACAAGCATATTTATGGCATTTTATGTGCGTTTTTGGTCGTTTAGGGTCGATTTTAAAGGTAAAAGGTATGTGTAATTACACACATACCAAATAGCTTGAACAAAAAACATAATATTTTCATCACAAACTCTATGAACAGTAGCTTCACTATTTATGCATAAATAACATTAAAATATGCAGATGAAGTGTTTTATACCTGAATTAACGATTTTAAGCTTGTGTTTCAATGATTTTTAACTTGAATCTTCATCTTTACCATTTTAAATATATACACTTATTCCTACACATATTTTTGTATTTTTCATTTTTCTCATTTTTTTTCATTTTTGTTTTTTTTTCATTTTTTTTGTTTTTTGTACTTTTCTTTTTAAGCAACTACCTTATTTGACTTTCGTTATTTTATAACTTTTAGGGATCATAGAACAAGATGCATTTCGATCCGAGAATGCCCCAAAAAGGATAAATTCATCGTCCCCGACTTTTCACTTGCTCCAAACCAAGCTTAAAACGAAATCATAGTTAAATATTAGTCAAGATGCTAACACTACTCATATTTGCAACTTGTGAACTTTTTAATCCCGATAATTATTATATCTTAGGTGTATGTGCTATTTTGAATTTCAACCATGGATCAACGTTTTGCAAAATTCTATGTTTCATGTTCCACCCGAGAATAATGAGCTAGAAGGCGAGATCATCCCATGTAGCGACTTTCGTCTCGGCACATCCCAACCTTGCGGCTAAGTGACCAGACTTTTGACACCCCACAGAGACTAGTATCGGGACTCACGGACCTTAGGTTTCAAAAATTCTCAGATTTTCCGTATACACATAACTTATAAAATAGAATAGTCAAAGATCAAAAGCATATTTTTTTAAAAATAGATCTATTTATTAATTCACACTTAATATTTAAATATAACATCGATGCAATTGTAACCCTTGACCTTTTAGAAGGCTAAACATCGTAGTGACCGGCAAGAGACCAACAACTTTTCAGTCTCGATTAATATTCTTACTATGGCTTTGTTTAGAACTTAACATCGGTGTGACCGCACATACAACAAACTTTTATCAGCCTACAGCTATTATTATTATATATATTTTTTTTTTTACATTTCAATATATTATCTTTTTTTTACGAGATAGAGAAGACTTCTTTTTGAAAAATTTAAGTATAAGATTGAACTAAGACAAAAATTATTGCTATCAACTACAGAAAAATTGTTGATTTAAGTTTAATACTCCAAAAATAAAACGTATATTCATCCAGTTAAGAAGCTAGGGAGAAAAAGCCACAAATTACATACATGAGCTCTTAAGATTTCCCACTAATCCTTGTTTAGCATCCAACACCTAACTTAACTCTATCATTTTCGTTACTTTCGCGAAGTTTCGCGACACGCTTAATACGAAAGTTAAGGAAAAGCTAAGAGCTCAACATGCTCGATCGAGTCAAAATTTATTCTTATTCTACCCAGCAGGAAAGTCAAAATTATGACAAAACACTTATTTTATTTTTGAATTTTTTTATATTTTTTCATTTTTTTTTGAAATTTTGGTGGTAAAAACGGGCTTACGTGAAAACAACAGTTGCAGGCACAATCCAATCGAAGATCCCCCCTATACTAGATTGAAACATTGTCCTCAATGTTTTACGAAGGATCTCTACGTAAATCTAAGGCCTTTTATTAAGTATGCACAAAGATAAACGTTAGTCGATAAGATTTGGATATTGGATTCCCAAATTGAAGCTAAGGATGTGAAGCTCTTATGATCAAGGGACAAAACCGCGAGCACGAGAGGCTTCAAAAATGGGGGAAATCCTGGACATACAACACAAAACACGAAAAACAGAAAAGGCGAGCCTCCTCACAACAACAAAACACTTATTCATTAATACTACTAGGATAAGCATGGGTTTCCACCCACAAAGCGCTTGTTTTAGGTCACTTAGCTTGACCCGATCCCCCCATACTAGAGCTTGTCAAGGGGGATATAAATGGGGATGACGAACACCCAGATTAGGAGTGTTGTCTCCATGAATCAATATCGGGCTTTCAAGAGAAAGCTGGAAATCCTTAAAGCCGATGTGATAAGAGATGAACTTTGTCCACATTTTTAGATGAAAATGGAACCAAAGATTGAATCACTGGACAAAGGGTGGGTTGGGTGGGTAAAAGTCTAGGTATAAGAACATAGTGTTTAGAAATATCACCCACTACTTTTGTAGTCAAAATTCCCATATCGGGCTCAATTTCATCATCATCCGGTGGGTTCGCCGGAGGGCGAGGGGATGATGGAATATCAAAATCACTTTCAAAGTGGATAAACTCATGCTCAGGGAGCGAAAGGGAATTATCGGTCGGTAATTATTCAAAGAAAAGGATATCCCCTTCGGAGTCATAGTCATCGGTCTCAATGCCTGGTGGCATCGAGTCATTCGGAGTAAGAAATAAATCAATGTCCTCTATGATAGAGTCACTATCCTCAATGGGGATAAGAGATGGAGAGAAAGATTTGGTTATAGCATTAGAAACATCGGAATTAGAATCTTTCGGAGGGCGAGGAGATGAGTTGTCATAAAGTAATCTCTCAACAAGATGAATTTCACCTTCCGAATCAAGGTTGTCATCATCAATTCCCGGTGGAATTGATTTGAGAAGAGTGAGTTCACCGGCGAACTCATCTAGAAGAGAATCAATCTTAGAAGAAGAATTAATCGAAGTATTTCGATTAAGCAAAGATTCTATAAGATTGGATTCGGCATAAAAGGAATCAATTACCGGGGGAATTGAAGTGACACTTTCTAACACCTCATTTTGAATTAGATTTACCTCGGTAGAAACGATTTCTTCATCAAGATCAAAAAGAGGATTAGAGAAAAATTTAAAATTCTCCATTGGAACGTCCTCCTCGGAAAATGACTCATCATCACTTGAGGTACAATCATCATTGATATCGAAGAGAGGGTTAGAGAAAGTAAGATCATGATTCTTTGAAGAATCATCATACGGAGGCAAATCACACTCACCTTCGGAAGAATCTTCGGACTCACTTGGGATTTGGACAAGGTTCTCAACACTAGACTTTATGAATTCGTCCGATTCCGTTTCCGGAATTGTGCTAAGATGCTCATCCTCCATTATGAGGGAGTCTGTTTTTGATGAATCGGGTGTGATTGCAACACACGGAGGAAGTCCAGAAATAATATTTTTCAAAGAGATAGAATTTTCCTCTTCATCGTCATCATCGTAGCAAACGGGAATCTTCCAATATCGAGCTTTAGCCGCTTGCTCTTCTTCAATTCGCTTTTCTTCTTCCTTCTTTTGTATATATTGACCAACCATATCACGCATGGATGTCAATTGCTCCATAAGCTTATTTTGAGAATTGAAAAGCTCATTTTGAGAATTGAGAAGGTCATTTTGATCATTAAAGAGAGGATGATTAACGGTATATTACGAGGGTTAAAATTTGTCAAAGCCAAAAGAATTAGGATCATAGCAAGAATTTTGCTCGTGATAATAATCTTCATTCATTGGTTGACATTGGTAAGTTTCATGAGGACCCCTGCAATTTTCACAACAAAGAAATTGTTGTGGGTGGGAATTATCAAATTGGTCATAACCAGAATAATTAGAATCATAACACGGATTAGGTTTGTTAGGAACTTTGTAATAGATAGTTACTACTAGTAGGTATGTAGTTCCTACTAGTAGAGTAAACAGTTCCTGCTGGTAGTGTAGTTCCTACTGGTAAGGATAGTAGTATAGTTAGTACTGGCAGTACAATAATATTCCTGCTGGAAGTCAAATATTATTCCTGGTAGTATTATACTTACTCCGGGTTGTTAGTAAAGTTAGTTAGTAATAGGGATATGCATGAGATATCCTAGGAAGTGATAACACTTATCACTTTAGCTTTTAGTTAGGGAGTGTCATGGTTATTTTTAAGCAACTACGGCTTGGATAATGTAACTAATTGAATCATTAGAACACGTTTTATTATCAATAGAAAAGATCCATAGAGGATCATTGGTTTAGTAATTCTTTAACTCTGTTGTTTATATTCCGCGTAAACAATAGTTTCATTTATTAGAGTCTCTCTTAGAGTTGCTTGTGATTACATAAGTGCTCTACAACCTCAACAGGCGTAAAGATCTATCTAGGACTGGACCTACAGGGTGTGTCTTGTTTGACTTTTCGAACAACTAAAGCATGAGTCGTGCAAACAATTTTTTCTTCAAGGTTCTTAATTACTGAATCGTGTCTCTTGAGGTTTTTGTTTGTATTCTTAATAAATTGCTTCATCCATTCGTCAAGAATATTTTGCCTTTTGTATGATTCCTTGAGATATCGTTTGAAGTGTTCCTGACCGGTTACCAGGTGGTTTGTTTTCTTCAGAGTGATCCTTGGTTACTGTTTAGTCTCACAGTTCTTATGCCTCTTTATCCTCTGTTAAGCAGAATTATTTGTATTGGAACTTGGTGAATTTTATGAACATTTTCCCTAACATCGTTCATATCACGGTTCAGATTTTTGAGTTTATAAGTGATCATGCTTAACGAGTTAGAGCTATTATTCGAAATTCTTCTATCGCCTTCTTTGTTATGTTATTTATGAGAATGGTCGGCAATTTCCTGTATTGATTCTAGGGCTTTTACAGCAATAATCTTTGGGATTAGACCACGAGAATTTAGAGTTCAACGAGAATGAAATCCGAGACCATTATAGAAAGTGTTTACCTTTTGGTAATCATTCAAATCATGAAATGGGCATTTAAAGAGTAGGTCATTATAACTTTCCCAAGCCTGGTATAAAGATTCACCTTCTTCTTGTCTGAAGTTGTGAATTTCTCCTAGTCGCTTAAAGGTAACGGAGGGTGGGCAGAATCTTTGGATGAAGACTTGTTTTAATTTATCCCAGGTTGTTATTGTATCTGATGACGTTATTCCTAGCCATCGTTTGGTTGTTCTAACAAGCGTTAGGGGAAAGACCCATAGCATGATGTCATCTCCCGAAACTCCATGTATGTTGAACAAACTGGCGATTTTAAGAACTCTCTTTATATGTTCGATTGCGTCTTCAGTTTCATTTCTAGATAAGGCAGTATCACATAATTCTCTTAGTAATTGACCCTTGATTTCAAATTCGACATTCTTTCCAATATCAGGTCTTTTTATCCCTCATCTAGTGTCGTTACGGTCAAGATCCAGATATTGTTCTAACATGAGCGTTTCAATGTCAATTTCGCCCACTTCTTCTGATTTTGATGCAGATGTTTAGAATACAAGAAAGAAAAGAGTTATGGAGCATAAATGGGATAGTATCTCTCCTTGTACGAAATTGGCCTTTTATGATTGGTGAAGGAGTAAACACCTTGTTCCTGGCTACTCATATTCATGAATCAAGAAGAAAATCGAGAAAATGAGAAGAGTATAATTTTAAAACTAATTTTCAGCTCCTTGGCAGCAGCGCCAAAAACTTGATGCGTAAATTGTTTTAAATAATTTATTACAAGTTTTAAATTTATAAAACTCGTCTACCGATGTCTACACGCACTACGGGCAGAGAACCAGGTCGTATGCAGTGTAAAACTTGGTAAATCTGAGGTCGTCCCAAGAGCTAAGTTGTATTAGTTTTAATTTGAAATGTGTCACAGGTTTGAAAATGGTTTTGAATTGATTTGAAATCTTAACAGGAAAATAAATGCGAGAAGTAAATAAAATGAGAATAGTCAGGGAGAAAGCGTGCTAACCTAGTTATTTCATTACTAATGCTATGACATGATTCCTAGTGCAATATTTAGATATCGCTTTATTAGTGGTTCTAATATCAACAGACCCGAATTGGCATTTGACGTATGTCCTATACTTCCTGCGATCCCAATTCCCCAAAAGTCACGAAGGTAGGGCATCCAAGTTGCAGTGATTAAACCCTAAATTTCCTAAAGACCTGTCTATAACCTAGATAGATTATAAACCCCCTTTGAAAGAGTTCCTGAGCTTTTTAAGTATTTAATGTGATAAAGACGGTAATTTGGTAAATTCCTACACTAGGTATAGATGCCAACTTATCCTAGTACCCTGCTGATTCTAAGTTCATCAAGTCAGCCTAATAAGAGGACCAACATGATCTAAACCACTCTCAATGCTACCTAAACTCAGGGATCAATTTTAGACAATAAGGATATCTAATTCAAATGATAAATAAACGAGAAACAAATCATAACATCAGTCTGTTATGAACTTGGGCCACACTAGAAAGGCTTAGCCAGCTCATAGCAACAGCAAGTAAGGAAATAAAGAAAGAGATCTTGGATGAACCATCACAATACTTAACAGAGATGTGTTTATGCATGTTAATACAAAAAGTAAGATAAGTGACTTATCCCTTGGACTAATGGTGGAATTCTTCAACTTCTGGAAGCTTGTTACGCCCATGGTCTGTGTTGAAGGATGATGCGAATGTCTAAATGAGGCTCTATTTATAATTTTCGTAATTTGTTACCGTCCTAATAGGATTGAGTTGGTTTACTCCGTACCATGCTGATACGGGCTACCATAAAGCAAGCCTTAAAATGGGTTACGACATAACTGTAGTGTACTAGTTACGCTGTAACTATGACTAGGATGAGTCATCCTTCTTCAACGTGGCAGGTTACGACGTAATTGTGACGAAGCAGTTACGTCTAACAGGGGGGGGGTGTGTGACTGACTAAATTTTCTTCATTAGTTGGTTACCGGCAATGTAACACCCCCTTATTTGACATATAGCAGCGAAAGCTAATTTGGGGTATTACTTCATGAATCAACAGTCATAATCATAGAAAACGACTCAAAAGAGACGTTTTGGAAAATTTAGTTATCATTCAATATTATTTCAGAGTTTTACAAAAGAGGTCCCAAAATACATATGAAAACATAAAAGTTGAATGATAACATATTTTGAAGTCCTCAAGTCCAATGCCACTCCGTGTCATAGATTGCTCAATTACCTGAGATAAACATGCTAAAAGGGTCAACACAACGGTTGAGTGAAATTCACAGGTTTGAAATGTAATAGTTGAATACAAGTCAATGTAATAGTAATAATTGCAACGAATACAATTATCATGAAAACAGTATTATATTATTGCAACTAAGCTCATGACACCACGCTTAAGTAAATGTATGCATAAGTTTTGCCCAAGCGGCGCATTGCAACACCCAGATTCCCTCAAATGATAACGTCCGTATGGTAGTGCTGTTGTTATCTACCGGACGGGGAAGTTCCAGTCCCAATAGATCTATCACGGCATTACTCCTACTCAACCATACGTTCGGTACAAGTACTTAATGGTTCAAATAGTGGGGCCTTATGCATATCAAGGTACTTAGGTCAATAATAAATCATGATAGCATACAGTTTGGAAAATACTTGATTCATTTTTTCATGTATCTCCCCACGGAGTTTAGAAAACATGTAAAGGTGGGATTATGAACTCACCTTGATAAGGTAGTTGATTGATGTCAAAAGTGACTCAAATAGAAAAAATAGCTTCGTCACGCAACCTGAGGTAATATGTCAAGTCTTAGTTTGATTGTTTTCAAAACTTATTTATAAAGTAAAACGTAATGAATTGGTTAATTATTTGTGAAAACATCGAATCACTATTGGGGCTATCAGATAATCCAGAGGTCATGCAATAACCGTTTGAGAGCTATGAACACTTTAAATCGTAATCCACAACTCGTTCAAAACTCACCCAATGAAAGCCCCTCAACATGAAATTCCTTAGAAACGTGATTACGTTATAGCTTAAATGATAGGATTTATCTTTTAAGGTTTCTTCAAAAAGCTAGTGGATGAAAATTATGTTAAATAAATATCATAATATTTTATAATTTTCAATCGATGAATGATAACGACAATAAGTCGTTTTTAATAAAATCAGTCTTTATAAAATTTAAATATATTTTAATAATTAATATAAAAATATTAAACTTTATACTCCATGAGATACAAAAATGACAATATATACCCTTGGTATATATATTTACAAATTTAATCCTTTATATATAACTTTATATAAATTTAACCCTTAATTTTGAAAGTTGGCAAAACAGGCCCTTGGGGTTTTAAGTTTAGGATAATTACATTTTCAGCCCCTCTAGTTTATAAGTTTCAGAAATTTACAATATATACCCCTTTGCATGAAACCATTTGTGAAAATTATGTTATAAAATTCATAACTAGGTAATTTTTTGAAATTCCGATTTCATTTACATCTTATAGCTTATTTTATAACTAAAATAAGTTGGTTTTACGGAGCTGGAAAAACAGCTTAAGAAATGAGCTTGTGAGCTAGAAATCCAAAATGGTTTGTTTTTGGTTTTGAAAAACACCCACCGTGTGGGTTTGTAGTTAAGCTTAAACAAGTAACTATAAAACAAAAAAGATAAAAATAGAAATAAAATAAATATGTATGATATCTAATAGAGCTTATTAAGGATTTAAAACAAGACAAGAGCTTATAGAACAAGGTGAAGACTTACTAGAGCTTGAAATGGGTCGAAATTGCTTATTATGATTCGAAAACTTATAGATGAATTCAAGAACTTCTTTCTTTTTAAACCTTGGCTTTTACTTAGCTTATCCTTCCTTTCTTCTCTTCTATGGCATGCTAGATCAACTTTTGAGGTAGCCTTTGATTTTAAATGGGAGTTAAAGAAGGTATGTAGTATCGTGTAATATAGGCACAAAACCTTGAGTGGTGTCCCAAGTTACAGTGAGTGGTGGCCAAGGTGTAGTAGAGTAGTGACCAAGGGATGCTAGGTATGACTAAGGAGGGCTAGGGACTAGCATAGCAAGGTGTAAGGTTGTGTGAGGGGTTCGGTTATCAAGGGGGGTGACGGGGGTGTTTGCTTGGTGAGCAAGGGTGTGACAATGTGCTAGGGTGCTAGGGTGGTAACAATGAGGTAATGGAGGTGCTGAGCAAGTGGTAGCATGGGTGGTGAATCAGTAGGAGAAGGGTGGTTTCTGGTTGTAGCTTGGTTCGTTACAAGTTTAGGGCGAAATGGTTGTTTAGGTTTTCGGTAAAGGTTTTAGGTTAAGTCGAGCTTAGGCATAAATATTAGAGAGGGAAAATTTTAAACATGATGCCTGGAGTCTTGTACTCGTGTTAAAGGTGGAAACAAAAAGCTTAAAAGGAATTGCCGGAAATGGCTTATTTGAAACCATCGTGCTAATTGAATTGTCACCTAGGGCTTTTTGAAGTTTTACTATGTTTTAGAGGGAAAAGATATTTGAATTTCATGTATTGAAAACTTATACACAAGCCTTATAAGCTTGTACATATGTTTTGTATGTAAACATTACATAAAGTTAGGGTTTTGATATAGACGTTAACGTATAAAGTCCGTTTTATAATAACGTTATGGAAAGTACGTTAAATAGATAACGTATGATAAAATGGAGTTTAAAACATATTGCTTGACATATTAGACGTTTACTTGCTATAAACATTGATGAAATTGACATTGTTAGGTTGCGTGAGCACGTTTACTTTGGTAATGTAAGTTACGTTACATTATGGATGGAAAAATCTTTCCATGAAAATGGTTGCATCTAATTTAATAGATGGAAATTACACTGAGGAAAATTACATCTAATTTAATAGATGGATAATTACATAAAGGAAAATTGTGGGTTGTTATAGTCTCCCAACCTTAAAGAAATCTCGTCCCGAGATTTAGTTGGATGTTGGAGTGATGTTTGAAAATAGATGTTAATACTTGGCACGAATTTGATCTTCGCGTTCCTACGTGAATTCTGGTCCTCTTTTAGAGTTCTATCTTACTTTGACTATAGGGATGCGACTTTGTTTCAGTTGCTTGACTTCTCGATCCATAATCTCTATTGGTTCTTCCACAAAGTTAAGTTTATCATCGAACCGAATCTCTTTCATTAGAATGACAAGAGATTCGTCAGATAGCATTTCTTTAATTAGAACGTTGAAGATTACTGTGGACAAAACTAGTCTATCAGGAAGCTCAAGTGTGTATGGCACTGGGCCGACCCTTTTAAGGATCTTGAATGGTCCAATGTACCGGGGGTTAAGCTTTCCTTGTTTTTCGAATCGGATGACGCCTTTTCGAGGTGACACTTTTAACATAACATAGTCTCTAACTTAAAATTCCAAAGGCTTTCGCCTTACATTGGCATAACTCCTTTTCCGATCTCTTGCAACTTGCAAGCGTTGTCGGATTTTTACTATCTTTTTGGTGGTTTCATGGATTATCTCTGGTCCTGTGAGTTGAACATCTCCAACTTCGGCCCAGTAGACAGGTGATCGACACTTTTGACCATAAAGTTCCTCGAATGGTGTTGCCTTAATACTGGCATGGTAACTGTTATTGTAAGAAAATTCTACCAATGGTAAGTGTCTTTCCCATCCTTTTCCAAAATCTATAACACAAGATCGAAGCATATCTTCGTGTGTTTGGATGGTCTTTTACTTTGCCCATCTGTCTCGGGGTGATATGCCGTACTTATGTCTAATTGAGTACCCAAAGCACCCTGCATTGAGAGTTGGCAGTTTGGTCCCCTCAAGTTGTATAACTTAAATGTAATCTCTACCCGGTTTGCAACTTTGATCCCTCCTTTCTTATAACTTTGTAATACAACTTTAGACTTGGCAGTTTTAGCCCCTCAAGTTGTATTTTCTTCATTTTGATGACTTTTGACTTCGACTTGACTTGGTTCTTTCCTTCCCGTGCTTGGATTTGTTTGTTTTTGGCTTTCTTTTTGTTCCTTTTTCTTGAATATCCGTTTCCTGCACAATACAAAAGCAAAACATACAAATACAATGTATTTTTGGTACGTTTTTAGTCATTTAGGTTCGCTTAATATGGAAAATGGTATGTGTAATTAAACACATATCAATTACTTTCATGTTAGGCCATCAATAGAGTTTCTTTAGATCCTGATACATCTTGTCAGAACCTGGGTGAATGGAATACTTCGATTAATGAGACTCATGCATGATTAAGTCTCTCAAACCGCCAAAGAGTGGTAACCAACTTTGATTCTTGATACATCAGGTTCCATCATGACGTATTTTAAATGATTTGTCCATTCCTCGTAGGTTCTCAGCATTGATGTTTTCTTCTTTGATTGCCTCGGTTTGAGCTTTGAGGATTTGTGTTGGTAACTTTGGGTGAAGGGTCATGACTAATGATCTAACTCGGAGTGGTTTGATTCAGCTTAAGGCATCTGCCACAACATTTGCCATTCCAGGATGGTAACGAATCTCACAATCGTAATCTGCGAGTAATTCTAACCAACGGCGTTGTCTCATGTTCAACTCTTTTTGATCAAGGATATGCTGAAGACTTTTATGATCAGTGAACACAGTACACTTTGTACCGTATAGATAGTGTCTCCAAATTTTAAGAGCGAACACAACTGCTCCTAATTCGAGATCATGAGTGGTATAGTTTTCTTCATGAGGTTTGAGTTGTCGGGATGCATATGCAATAACCTTTTCCCTTTGCATTAATACAGCTCCCAGTCCTTGAAGTGATGCATCACAGTAAACAACAAAATCGTCGTTTCCTTCTGGTAATGCTAAGATTGGAGCTTCACAAAGCTTCTGCTTAAGCAGTTGAAAAGCTGTCTCTTGGTCTTTTCCCTAGATATACTTCTTGTTTTTCTGGGTTAATTCAGTCAAAGACTTTGCAATCTTTGAAAAATCCTTGATAAATCTTCGATAATAGCCGGCAAGTCCTAAGAATTAATGTATTTCTGTGGGTGTAGTAGGAGATGCCCAATTCTTAACTGCTTCAATCTTGGCGGGGTCAACATGAAGTCCTTGACTATCAATTAAGTGTCCAAGAAATCGTACGATACTAATCCAAAAATCACACTTGGAGAACTTGGCATATAATTTCTTTTTTCTGAGTAATTCCAAGATTATTCTCAGATGATCTACATGTTCTTCTTTGTTACGAGAGTAGATGAGAATATCATCAATGAACACTATCACAAATTTATCCAAGTATGGTTTGCACACACGGTTCATGAGATCCATGAATACAGCAGGTGCGTTAGTTAAACCAAATGGCATCACTTGAAATTCATAGTGTCCGAACCTCGTTCTGAAAGCAGTCTTGGGAATATCTTCATTCCTTACTCTCAGTTGATGATAGCCTGATCTTAAGTTGATTTTCGAGTAGACACTCGAACCTTAAAGTTGGTTGACTAAGTCATCGATCTTGGGTAATGGATAACGATTCTTTACAGTAAGTTTATTCAACTCCCGGTAATCGATACACATTCTGAAAGATCCGTCTTTCTTTTTAACAAATAAGACATGAGCTCCCTAGGGTGAAGTACTTGGTCGTATAAAACCTCGGTCTGCGACATCTTGAAGTTGGTTAGATAGTTCCTGCATTTCTTAAGGAGCTAATCTATAAGGTGCTCGGGCTACAAGTGTCGCTCCTGGAATTAGATCGATTTGGAATTCTACATGGCGAACGGGAGGAAGGCCAGGTAGATCTTCAGGAAAAACTTCTGGAAATTCTCTGACTACTGGGATATCTTCTAGTCTTTTCTTGTCTGACTTCTTTTCCATTACTTGGGCTATGAAAACTTGGCATCCCCTGGATATATACCTTTCGGTTTTTATACAAGATATGAGACTTAGTCGGGTTTTAGTTTAATCACCTCGGATGATCAAAGTTTCACCGTTAATTAGGATGTGGACAACTTTCTCGTCACAAATAATTCTAGCATGATACTTGGATAACCAATCCATACCAATGACGACGTCGAAACTACCTAGTTTAATTAGCATAAGATCGATTTCGAAAGGTTGATTTAACAGAATCAGAGTGCAACCCTGGATAATGGTATTAGTGCCTACTAAGTTTCCATTGGCCATTTCAATATAGTAAAGTTGGTATCTATGTAAAATATGGATTGGGATATTAAGCATAGAAGCAAGAGATATGGATACAAAACTTTTATCTGCTCCGAAATCGAATAATATTCTAGCTAGATGTTAGTTTAGAAGGAACGTACCCGTGACTACGTTCGGGTCTTGGTGAGCGTTCTTATCCCTCAGAGTATCACTCCGTGGCATGTTTGTTTTGTCTTTGAGCACTAATAATTGTAATGTCCTTTCTCTCCACAGGCATGACAAATTACTGATACTGGTTGCTGATTGCTTCCAGTGGCTGGTCCTTTGTTTCTGCAGCTCCTGGTCAGATGACCCACCCTGTTGCAAGTCTGACACTTGACAGTGCAAGGTCCTGTGTAATGCATAGTGCATTTCTTACACAAAGGAAGGCTTCCAGTATACCTACTATTTTCAGTTGGGGTGGCAGCATAAGTCCTAAAGGTTTCTTGTCTTCTATTCCGCTGTTGGCGATAATCATATTTTGTTGCGGTGTCATGGTTGTTTTGATAGTTTGTTGATTCGGTTATTGGGGTAGTTGTTGTTGTTAGTGGTGTTCCTTCTATCATCAAACTTTCGTTTGTGATCATTGATTTCGTGCATAGAATTTGTGCTTGTTACCTGATCCATCAACCTTTGAGTTATGGTAATGGCTTTGTTCCCGTCCAAACACACTCTATATAATATAATATATAAGTATATAAGGATTAGTCAATAATAGTATAGTAAGTATTTTTCGTTGGTTTTTAAGACACATACCTTTAGACGCAAAGTTGTCCCTCAACAAACCATCTCGGGACTTTCTTTCCCTCGACGAAGTGTGCATTGAGATTGGTTAAGTTTGTGATCGAGCGATTTGAATTGTTTCAAAGATTTTTGAATATTGATTTATCTATAATTACTAATAAAAACAAATAAAACATAATAAAAGGAAATTTAACGACTATTCACCCGCACCATAAAAAACACGAAAACGTAAACGGGAATTAAAAACGTACACTAAAATCAAGTTTGAGCAAAAATGAACCTTAAAGGGCCAAACTAATTTTCCTCGATGCTAAAAGACTAATAAAAATTTTGGGAAAAAGTTATATATTTTTTTGACTTTTTATTTATTTATTATGAATTAAAAAAACTATTTTAACTAAACTCAAAGATATACAAAATATTAAATGCAAATGAAAAAATATTAAAAATTACAGAAACAGTACTAGAAAATAAGAAACTTAAGAAAAATACAAAAATTAAAATTGCTAAACGATAAGCAGAAAATACGCTAATAATCAAATAAGCAAAACTTAAGAAAAATATACAATTTTAATAAAGTGGATGCAAGTATTGAACTTAAAAAAAGACCAATGGGCATTGGATAGGGTATGTGTGGTAAGGTAGGAGGGAAGAAGGTCCAGGGTTCGAGCCTTGCTCACCCTGGATTTCCCCTCTTCCATTTTTTTTATTTTTTCAAAACATTCAAAAACAAAGTTGTAAAACAGCTAATAAGGAACTTTTTTTGTGAAAACAACTTTTTCTAAATCCAAATTAAGCTGGAAAACAGCTTATTAAAACAGACAGAACACACTTGTTATTTTTGGCTTTTTAAACAAAAACTAAGTAACAAAGAAGCTAAAAATAACTCTAAGCCTAAAGAACAATAAGCCACTACTACACTAAATGCTCCTTAATAACAGTCTGAGCTAGAAACAAGCCAAAAGAATAAGCCATAAGCTAAAAATCAGATTTAAGCACTTATACTAAAACTGCATACCAAAACAGACCAACAACAACTTTTGAGCTTATTTTTAAGCAAACAAATGGAACATTATAGACTAGAGGCTTATATAATTAGAAAGACCATCCTACAAACTTCTTAAAACTGTATTTGAAAAGTAATTTGAAATATAAATAAACTATGAAAAGGCTATTTGAAAATGGTATTGCAGACAGATTACTATATTTTTGGTTTTTAAACTTTTTATGAAAAGACAAATAACAAACTTGCAGACTAAGAACAGATGTTCTAAAAAGCTTTTTATGCTAAAATAAGTCCTAATCTATCTAGAATGACCTAAAATCTATTTGTATACTAAATTTTAAAAGTTAAAACCTATTTTAACTAACTGAATTTTTATCTTAAAAATGGCAGTTTAGCCTTTTTAGACTGCTGATGCAATTGACATGCTTATGACCAAATTACAAAATAACATATGCAGACTAAATGATCTGGTTTCTACACATTTTATCAACCAAAACAAGAGCAGATAGAGTAGTATGAATAGCTAAAACTGTTTTAAGCTAAGAATGCATATGAACTGATCTAAAAGCCACAGATTCTAACCATAGTTAGATTAGACCTTAAATTTGAATTTTAAACTTTAACTACTGAATTAAACTAACTAAATCACTAAATTTGATCTATCTAAATTTGATTCAAGTGATAAAAATAGGCATGGGTAACATTAACAGAGGTTAGTGCTGCTGAGCCAAACACCCCTTTAAAATCATGATTTTCATTTTTAAAGCACAAAAGTGTGAATTAAACTAAGTCTTATAAAAAATAGGTTACTAACTAAGCAAATGAAGTTAAAATAAGCACAAAACTAACAGGGATTAAGCTCTAAACTATAAGCTACTCTAATTTGATAATTGCACTAAAATGAGGACAAATTCAAGATAAATCTAAACTAGACTATTATAAACTATGATCTAAATATATTAGGCTATATCTAAACAAAATAAGCACAATTAACCATCAATAAGCACTGGATAAGCAATAATAAGCATATAAGATAAGTAAGACAACATTCAACTTATAAATAAGAGAAAATAAAATGTACCTCAACCCCTTGCTAAAAACAAGGGTAAAAATAAACCTATTAAGCTCTAACTACCCAGCTTATCTAATAAGCATTCTAAAATTCCCATAAGCTCTTCCTTTGCTTAGCTTATCTTCCAAACAAAGCTTAATTCTAACTTTTGAAGTAAATGAGTATAAATTGACTCAGCTAAGCTTTTAGTTATCTTATTGAGTGAAGTAATAGCTTATAGAAGGAATTGAGAGCTTATTAAGAGCTCATTACCAATTTGAAATCACATGAATCATTTTAATAGTATTTAAAAGACAGAATTGAAAAGAACATTAAATTGCATTAAAATTTGAAAGAGTACATTGCTTTGAAAAGTAGAATACATGAAAATTTAAGACAAGGAAATTTAAATAAGCTAAAAATAAGCTACACTACTTCTAAACCTAATTCCTACTCCTAGATGATTTAAGCTGTGTGACCCTTGAGCTATTTATAGTCATGTGGAGATGATTCTAGATCCAGAGACGCTCTTTAATCCTCTAATCTCAACCCTCCACTCATAACTGCCTTCAATCCTTAATCTTTTAGCCGTTGGATCCCGTGACACATTTTTCAGCCAATAAGATTGCTGGGGATTGCCAGCGTGGCTCTCTAATGTGTCAGATATGTGTCAGAGGCTTCTAGAATGGTTAATTTCACTTAAGGTGGGTTAATTGAGTGTACGAGTGTGCAGGGTAATTTTAGAGGACGAAGGTGAATAGTAAAACCAATCTACGCGCCTTTTTTTCTTTATCTTCGTTTGACTGAGTCGTTTAAAGGGAGTTGACTTGGCTTAGTTTTATATAAAAAGGGAATTGGGTTGTGGTATTGTTTAACGTTTAAAAGTTTGGTTAATAATAAGACTTAATGACCGTTAGTCCTCAATTAACAAATGACTAACGGTGTTAATCATTTAGGGACTTTTTGTGAATCTGATTTAACAATAAGGGTTGTTTTGGTGTTTTAAGGGTTTTGTCCTTTTGTGAGTTGACCATTGTTGACCAGGGTTGACTTTTATTGACCATAGCTTGATAATTTAGTGATCTTGTGCACTCTTTCCTTCTCGTGTTTGGCTTTGTCCGTTTTTGGTTTGATTATGTCCATTTCTTTAATATCCGTACCTACACATATACAAACACAAAAACAAGCATATATTTGACATTTTTACACGTTTGGCCCATTTTATAAGGTAAAAGGTATGTGTAAAATAGCACATACCAGGCTTCCTCTAAAGTTTAAGGCTTTGAGGCGGTAACATTTCCTTCAATACTTTTGGGTAATCCTCAGATGAAAATTTCCATGAGTTTCTCGGTGTTTGGTACCATGTTTGGGCATAAGACTGCTAATTCTTGGAATCTTCTAACGTAAGTTTTAAGATCATTTCCTTTTACAATCCGATTATAAAATTCATCTTCCATTTTTCTGACTTCAGTTCGAGGATAATACTTATTTGTTAAGAGCCTTTTCAACTCAGTCCAGGTGATCTTGTTAGCTTGTTCTATTCCAATAGGTTGGGCGTATGCATTCCACCAGGATAAGACATCATCAGTCAAAGTACCAGTAGCAAATGTCATTTTGTTTTTCTTGGCACAATTGCTACGAGAAAATACTGATTCAGTCCTTTCAAACCAGCGAATGAGGCTAACTGCTCCTTCCGTACCATTGAAGTAGAAAGGTTGACAACTTATGAACTCTTTATAGTTTCCCGTTTTTGCTACAGGAGTTCCAGTAGGTTCGGTGTTCCTATTAGGATTGTTAGTACTTGCCATTGTTGCAACTTATGCTTCCAGAGCTGCAGCAACAATGTCAGCAACTAGTTTCCTGATGGCAGCCTGAGTCATGGCTAGTGCTTTAGATGTTGACGTCCTTTGGGAAGACATTCTATCAACATAAGACAACACGTAATAAGAATGATATCATAAGTCTTTCCTTAAAATGCAATGCTTATTTTTGAACTTCAAGCATTTTTAACAATAGTGATATTGAAATCATAGATACTTATTTGATATGAATTCTAACAAGCATCTAACTTATTAGCTTATTTTCTAGGGGTCACGGTAAGATTCCTAATGATGAAGACGGAGATGTAATATAGGACATAGGATGAATATGAAACAATGAAGTACAACGGGATCACCATTATATTATATCATAAACAACTTGCCTTTGTACTGTACATAGTTAAAATTTAACAAGTGTTGTTGTTTATACCAAACATCTCGTGGCTAGGTTCTAACAAAAACTATAACTAGTATCTAATCTAGTAGTCCTGGCCGCTTCTGCTGTTTCTTAGTGTTCATAGATTGCATTCAGAATACTTTCCTTATCTGTTTGGTGACGAACCTGGATATCTTCGATGATTTGTTCTATATTATCAATCTTGAAGCGAGCCAGAGCAATCTTTTTGTTATTTCCCATTTGCTTTCTTTGAAGTTTAGCAATTTGAGTACGAGCCTCTTGGAGTTCAGTTTCCAGATTGTCAAAATCTTGTTGTATGATCACCCGACCTTTTCCAAGTCCTTCTATTTTATCTTCCATGTACTAAATGCGGTCAAGAGAGAGCTCATCTAGATGATTCAGAATTTCCTCAATTTGTTCCTCGTAACGTTCCAAACTTGTCTTACGAGAGCTTTCTCCCATCTTAAATTCTTGAGGTAGGGTAGGAGTAGAGGAGGATAATTGGTCATGGCCTCGTTTCTTAGGTAACAATAATTCCTCATGGAGAAAGAATTCTTAAGGATTAAACATTGGTGATAGAATTAGAGATCGAGGCACAATAGTTGGTGGTGGAATAGGTAATTCTTTAGCATAATATGCTTGCATGACCTTTATATAGGGGTCATCATGAAAAAATAAAAGAGTTGGTGAAGCTATTGGAACTAAACCAAATGAGTTATTTGAAGAGCTAGAATAAGTATTTCCTGGTGAAGCTGGGGAATAGTCCGGGGAAGCTGGGATATAGTCCGGAAAGTTAGAGGAAAAAGCATCCTCAATATTGGAAGTAGAGTGGTTGGGAGAAGACATCACTCTGTTAACAACCCAGTGGTAAATAACATAAGTTATTTATATAATAGTATAATAGTTATGTATCTTTACATACTATTCGGGAGATAAAGTGGCGACTTTCTTGGATGGAAAAAGAAAAGTAGTTATAGTTAAGGTTTCAACCTTGTTCTCTATAACCAATTGGGGGATGGGTTGAATTATATTGGTTGTGTTCTATCTGGGTTTCTGGGGGGGGGGGGGGTCTTTGGGGGGGTGGGGGTTATTTGGGGGGGGGGGTTTTTATGGGGGGTTGGTCCTATATTTTTTTTGGGTTGGTGGGGGGCGCTCTAAACCAATCTATAACACCCCCATTTTGACAAATATAGCAGCGGAAGCTAATCGGGGGTATTACTTCATAGTACAACAGGCATAATCATAGAAAACGATTCTTAAAGAGACGTTTTAGAAAATTTAGTTATCATTCATTTATTCATCAGAGTTTTACAAAAAGAGGGATCCCAAAATCTAGAAACATAAAGTTTGAATGATAACAATTTAGCCATCTTCAAGTCCGTGTCATAAGTTGCTCAATTACTTGAGATAAACATGCTAAAAAGATCAACACAATGGTTGAGTGAAATTCATAGGTTTATGATAAATAGTTTGAATACAAGTCATCATAACAGTGGGTTACGTTGTTATACACCCATAATAGTAATAATTGCAATGTAGATACAATTATCATAGAAAACAGTATTATTGCCCTAAGCTCATGACACCGAAGCCTTGAGATAATCAATAATCACAAGTAGTTGCCCCAACGGGTGCCTTTGCCAAACACCCGCATAGATATTCAAATGAAGTGCGTTTGGTTACCAAAAGTACAGGTATACCAACGGGGGAGTTCAGTCCCAAATAGATCTATTCACAGCATTCGCGCTTACTCCGAAGAGTAATTAACGGTTCATGATAGTGGGGTCTTAATGGCAAAAGTAGGGACTTAGGCAATAATGCATCAGGATAGCATACAGTTGGAAAAACACTTGTATTCATGGTTTATAGCATGTATCCCCCTCGCGGGTTTATGAAATATTTCAAAGATTTAAAATGCGAGGCTATGAACTCACCTTAACAGGGAAATCTGATTGATGGCAAAAGTATATCAAATGAAAGTAACGGCCTCGTCACGCAACCTGGGGTAATATGTCAAGTCTTAGTTTGATTGTTTATGTTTCAAAACTTCATGATGTTTAATCATACATATTACTTTGATTTATTAATTTATGGAAATATTGTATCACTGTTCGGGCTATCATAATTCAGAGGTCATGCAGTAAACGTTTGAGGAGCCAGGACACTTTAAATCGTAAATCCAGCAAACTCGTCAAAACGTATACCCAAATGAAACCCCTCACATGAAATTCCCTAGTAATGTGATACGATAAGATTTTACGTTTCTTCAAAAGCTAGTCGATGATAAATTAGGTTAAATATATAACGTAAATGTTTTTATAATGCGTCGATCGATGATCAATAACGATAAATGTGTCGGGTTTTAATAAAATTAAGTTTTATAATATTTATATATATTTTTATAATTTATATAAAAATATTATATCTTATATTTTTAAGTATGCAAAAATGGCAATATATACTCTCGATTTTTATATTTTTACAAATTTAGTCCTTTATATATAAAGTTTATATAATTTAGACCTTTAACTTTACAACTTGGCAAAATAGCCCCTCATAGTTATAACTTTAGGAATATTACATTTTCAGCCCCTCTAGTTATAATTTCAAAATATTTACAATATATACCCCTTGCATGGATTCGATTTGCAAAACAAGTCCAAAATTCATGATTTTGATATTTTTGAAATCCAAAAGAGTTTTGCAGCTTATGGATTATTAGAATAAGCTAAAATAATTAGAGTTTACGAGCTTATAGGTTATGGAAAGGGCTTATGAGCTTAAAAACATAAAATGGGTGCGTTTGGTTTATAAAACTCAACATGATGGGTTTAAGACTTTAGGATTAGTTTTAAAGCTTATAAAAATGTTAATGAAGCTTATTAGGATAGCTTATAATAACATATTATGGCTTTAGCTTATAGATTTTACGAAAATAAGCTTTTAGGGTTTCATGGTGCGTTTGGTTTTAGGAAAAACCAAACCGAATGGGTTGTGGTTTAAAGCTTTTAACAAGAGCTTATATATGATCATAAGGAAGCTTATTAAAGTTTTAAAACAAAAAATTAGCTTATTGAACAAGATTTTGAGCTTACTTGAGCTTATATGGGTCAAAATGGGCTTATTTTGGTTCGTACACCTAGGAATGGCTTCAAGACCTTCCTCCTCTTGATTCTTGGCTTTAAATCTGATCTTAGGGAATTCACTTGATCTTCCTTGGTCTTGTTTAGAACTCCATTTGTGTGTATGATGAATTTTGAGGTGTGTTTGAAAGGAGTGGGGGTTTCGGCTATTTATATGGGTCGAACACCCTTGGTGGCCAAGTTGTCTTGGTGTGGTGGCCAAGGGTGGTAGAGTAGTGACTTAGGAAAGCTATAGGATGATTAGGAAGAGCTAGGGAGTAGCTAAGAGAGGTGTAGAGAGTGTATGGGGTTCGGTTATTAAGGGTGGTGACAAGGTGGTGTTTTTCTTGATGAGCAAGTATTGTAGCAAGCAAGGAGGCAAGGAGGTGAGTAAGGGTGATGTCATGGTGATGGTAGGGTGCTAGCTTGAGGTGCTTGGTTGGTTTAAAATGAAAATAAGGGTGTCGGGTTGGTTTTGGTCTCGGGTTAGGGTTTTTGGTTTGAATTCGAATTAGGGTTAGGGTTTAGGATAGTTTAGGGTTTAGGATTAAGGTTTTGTGTTAAGATTAGGGTTTAGGATTAAGGTTTTGGTTTCGGGTTAGTTTTTAGGTTAAGTGTTTTCGAATTAGGGTTTAGAACTAGTTTAGGGTTTCGTTTAGGGTTTAGGGTTTTAGATTAGGGTTTTAGGATTATTTAGGGTTTAGGTTTAGGGTTTAGAAGTTGTGCATTGAGTGTTGTACCTTGTGCTAAAGAGGTGGTACAAAATCTAGAATGAGAATGATGGAAAATGGCAAAGTTTGAATTCTATGCTTAATGGACTTGTACATTGAGCTTTAATGTGTTGTACATTGACTTGGAGGAGATTCTAATTTTAAATTTTGGTGTATAGATACCTTGTAACACATGCTTTGAAGCTTGCTCACATTTCATTTTATTAGGGTTTTGATATAAACGTTAACGTTTAATGCTTGTTTAGAAATAACGTTTTGAAAAGTACGTTAAATGGATAACGTATCTGGTAAAAAAGATATTAGAACATTGACTTGACATGTTAGGATGTTTACATGATATAAAGCATTGGTTGTTGCGTGAGCTCATTTACTTTAGTTATGTAAACTATGTTACATAATAGAATAAAGCAAAAAAATTCCCTGTAAAAAGGTGAGTATAGATAAAATTTTACATTGCATCTAATTTAATAGATGGATATTACATTGATGAAAATACTAAGTTGTTATAGTCCCCCAACCTTATAGAAATCTCGTCCCGAGATTTAGTTGGACTTCGAAGTGATGTTAAAAAATAGATGTGGATATTTGGCACGAATTTCATTTTCGCGTTCCCACGTAAATTCTGGTCCTCTTTTAGAGTTCCATTGTACTTTGACTATAGGAATACGACTTTGTCATAGTTGCTTGAATTCTTGATCCATAATCTCCACTGGTTCTTCCACAAAGTTGAGTTTGTCATCAAGCCAAAGCTCTTTCATTGGAATGACAACGGATTCGTTAGATAATCATTTCTTTAGATTAGAGATGTGGAAAGTATTGTGGACATTTTTTAGTTCTTCAGGAAGCTCAAGTTTATATGCCACTAGACCAATCCGTTCAAGGATTTTGAGTGGTCCAATGTACCGAGGGTTAAGCTTTCCTCGCTTTCCAAAACTAATGACACCTTTTCGAGGTGAAACTTTTAACATAACACGATCTCCAACTTGAAATTCTAAAGGTCTTCGTCTTACATTGGCGTAACTTCTTTGCTGATCTCTTGCAACTTGCAAACGTTGTGGAATTTGCACTATCTTTTCAGTGGTTTCATGAATTATTTCTGGTCCCGTGAGTTGAACATCTCCAACTTTGGTCCAGCAAACAGGTGATCTGCATTTTCGACCATAAAGTGCCTCAAATGGTGCTGCCTTAATACTGGCATGGTAACCGTTATTGTAAGAAAATTCCACTAATGGTAAGTGTCTTTCCCATCCTTTTCCAAAATCTATAACACAGGCTCGAAGCATATCTTCGAGTGTTTGGATGGTTCTTTCACTTTGCCCATCAGTTTCGGGATGATATGCCGTACTCATGTCTAATTGAGCACCCAAAGCACTTTGTAATGATTGCCAAAATATGGATGTGAAATGAATGTCACGATCCGAGATGATAGATATTGGCACGCCATGCTGGGAGACTATTTCTTTGATGTAAAACCTTGTAAGGGTTTCCATACTATCTGTCTCTCGGGTAGGGATGAAATGTACGGATTTGGTAAGGCGATCGACAATGACCCAGATTGTGTCATGTCTGTTTGAGGTTTTGGGTAGTTTTGTGACGAAATCCATCATTATTCTCTCCCACTTCCACATAGGAATCTCCGGTTGTACTAGTAAGCCGGATGGCTTCTGACATTCAGCTTTAACTCTAGAACATGTTAAACACTTGCCGACATATTCAACAATGATTGCCTTCATGTTAGGCCACCAATAGAGTTTCTTTAGATCCTGATACATCTTGTCAGAACCTGGGTGAATGGAATACTTTGATTTATGAGACTCATGCATGATTAAGTCTCTCAAACCGCCGAAGAGTGGTAACCAACTTTAATTCTTGATACATCGGGTTCCATCAGGACGTATTTTAAATGCTTTGTTCATTCCTCATAAGTTCTCAGCTTTGAGGTTTTCTTCTTTGAGTGCTTCATTTTAGGCTTGGAGGATTTGTGATGGAAATTTTGGGTGAATGGTCATGACTAATGATCTAACTTAGAGTGGTTTGATTCGGCTTAAGGCATCTTCCACAACATTTGCCTTTCCAGGATGGTAACAAATCTCACAATCGTAATCTGCGAGCAATTCTAACCAACTGCGTTGTCTCATGTTCAACTCTTTCTGATCAAGGATGTGCTGAAGACTTTTATGATCAGTGAACACAGTACACTTTGTACCGTATAGATAGTGTCTCCAAGTTTTAAGAGAGAACACTACTGCTCCTAATTTGAGATCATGAGTGGTATAGTTTTCTTCATGAGGTTTGAGTTGTCGGGATGCATATGCAATAACCTTTTCCCTTTGCATTAATACAACTCTCAGTCCTTGAAGTTATAACAACCCAAGAATTTTCATCAAATACAAAACCTATTTTTCTTTTATCACAATTGTACGGGGAAATTTTTTGCTTTATTACATTAGTTGTATTGTCAATATCTCAGTATGTCATGTAACTTACATAACTAAAGTAGATGAGCTCACGCAACCTATCTATGGACATCCTGTCTTCATATATGTCAAGCAAATATCATAAAATGTCAAGTCAATATCTTAATATGCTTATTACAAAGTACATTATTTCTATAATGTACCATTTGCAACGTTATATCAAAACGGGCTTTAAACCGTTATCGTATACCTCTAAACCCTAATTTCATGAAGGGTTAATATCTAAAGTGAATATACAAGCTACTAAAGCATATGTACAAGTAATATAACATCTCATTTGAAATATAAACTCCCTCTAAGTCAAGTACAAGTCTTATAAAGCACAATGTACAAATCATGAAGCATGAACTCCAAAATAGCCGTTTTACCTCCGTTTTCATTCTAGTTTCTTCATCACCACTTGTGTACAAGCTACTACACTCAATGTACAATGTGTAAACCCTAATTATTCTATTCATAAGCTTTCATACACATTTTTACACTCAAAACCCTAATTCAAAAGTCAGAAACCCTAACCCGAGCAAAATAGTAAATCATGACCCGTTTCTTGGTTTTTATCCATCATAACCCCAAACCAACACTCAAATAAGTTGTAATAACTTAAATTACAACATTAACAATCATATCCTATCATCATTTCATCATTTCAACAACAATATTCAAGAATTAAACCCAGAAAACCCTAATCTAGTTTTAACCCTAAAACCTAAAACTAGGCCCTAGTTCAGAATCGGATCAGTCTATAAAACATAGGATCTGAGAAATATCAATAGGATCTGGATATTAAGTGAAAACACTAGGTTGTAGCCCTATGTCTTGTGATCATTTTGTCGATTTGGAATTATGCTTGATGAACTGGGGATAAGCCAGGCAGATCTTCAGGAAAAACTTTAAGAAATTCTCTGACTATTGGTATGTCTTCCAGTCGTTTATCGTCTGACTTCTTTTCCATTACTTGGGCTACGAAAACTTGACATCCCCTGGATATATACCTTTCGGTTTTTATACAGGATATAAGGCTTAGTCGAGTTTTACTTTGATCACCTCGGATGATTAAACTTTCCATGTTGATTGGGACGTGGACGACTTTCTCGTCATAGATAATTTTAGCATGATACTTGGATAACCAATCCATACCAATGACGATGTCGAAACTACCGAGTTTGATCGGCATAAGATCAATTTTGAAAGGTTGATTTAACAAGGTCAAAGTGCAACCTTGAATAACGGTGTTTGTACTTACTAGGTTTCTGTCAGCCATTTCGATATTGTAAAAGGTATCTATTGTAATGGGTGGAATATTTATCATAGAGGCAAGAGATATGGATACGAAGCTTTTATCGGCTCCAGAATCAAATAATACTCTAGCTAGATATTGGTTTAGAAGGAACATACACGTGAATACATTTGGGTCTCGGTGAGTATTCATATCCCTTAGCATGTAGGCTCTTCCTTGGGCATTGTTGTTGGTGGTCTTTTGGCATTGATTTGCATAATGTCCTTTTCTTCCACAGGCATGACAAATTACCGATACTGGTTGCTGATTACTTCTAGTAGTTGGTCCTTTGTTTCTACAGTTTCTAGTCAGATGACCTACCTTGTTGCAAATATTACACTTGACAGTGCAAGGTCCTGTGTGATGCAGAACACATCTTCTACACAGTGGGAGGTTTCCAGCATACCTACTGTTCTCAGCTGGAGTGGCAGCATAAGCTCTGACAGCTTCTTGCCTTCTGTTCTGTTGTGGTTGGTGATTATTGTAGCGATTGTTGGTGTTGATGTTACGGTAGTTGTTGTTGTTAAAAGTTCTTCTGTCGTCAAACTTTCGTTTATGATTGCTTAGCACTTGTACCGAAGTGTGCTTTGTTACCTGATCCATTAGCCTCTGGGCTATGTTAATGGCTTTCTTTAAAGTTTGAGGTTTAGAGGCGGTAACATTCCCTTCAATACTTTGACGTAACCCCCCGATGAAAAACTTCATCATTTCTCAAGAATCATGGCACATTGTCGGGGAACATAAGGTTGCAATTCCTGGAATCTTCTCACATATGAACTTGAGATTCATTCCCCTTCATAGTCAGATGGTAAAAAATTTACTTCTTCTTTGGACCTCGGTTCGGGGACAATTACTTCTTTATCAAACGCTTCTTTTTTTATTGAATTTCAACCAATTATTTGTAGGCTTCTTCTATCCAATGGTTGGGCAAAAGAAGTTTCACCAAGATAGAGTTCTTCAGTAAAAAGTACCAGTAGAAGCTTTACCTTGCAGTCTTCGTATGTTATAAGGGAAAACACTAATCAGTTCTTTTAAACTAGTGGATGAGACCAATAGCGCCTTCCATACCTTTGAAGTTGATAGGTTGGCAGCTCATGAACTCTTTGTAGCTACACTATCTTGCTACAGGAGCTTCTCTTGGTTTAGGGTTTCTATTTGTATTGTTAGTATTTGCTATGTTAGCAGCTTGTGCTTCTAAAGCTTCAGAAACACTATCAACAACTAGTTTCTTGATGGCAGCCTGAGTCATGGCTGGTGCTTTAGATGTTGACGTCCTTTTAGGAGGCATTATATCAACATAAGACAACACGTAATAAGAATGATATCACAAGTATCTTAAAATGTATGAGCTTATTTTTTCCTTAAATGCTTAAGTTGAGGAAAATAAAACATTGTCATAAGTTGATTCATAGATACTTATTTGATAACAAGCATCTAATTTTCTAGGGATTACGGTAAGATTCATAATGATGAAGACGAAGATGAAATATAGGACATAGGATGAGTATAAAACAACGAAATATAACAGGATCGCCATTATATTATATCATGAACAACTTGCCTTTGTACTGTACATAGTCAAAATTTGACAAGTGTTGTTATTTATACTACACATCCCGTGGCTAGGTTTTAACGAAAGATATAACTAGTATCTAATCTAGTAGTCCGATGGTCATTCCTGGCTCTTCTTAAGTACATAAATTGCATCCAGAAGACTTTCCTTATCTGCTTGGTGACGAACCTGGATCTCCTCGATAATTTTTTCTAGATTAGCAATCCTGAAGTGAGCCAGAGCAATCTTGTTGTTATTTCCCAATTGTCTTTTTCGAAGTTTAGTAATTTGAGCATGAGCCTATTGGAGTTTAGTTTCTAGATTGTCAAAATCTTGTTGTATAATCACCAGACCTTTTCCAAGACCTTCTATGTGTTCAATGCGGTCGAGAGAGAGTTCATCTAGGTGATTCAGAATTTCCTCAATTTGTTCCTCGTGACGTTCCACACTCGTCTTACGAGAGCTTTCTCCTATCTCAAATTCTTGAGGTAAGGCAGAAGTAGAGGAAGATGATCGGTCATGACCTCGTTTCTTAAGTGGCAATAATTCCCCAGGAAGAAAGAATTATTAAGGATTAAACCTTGGTGATATCATTGAAGATGGAGGCATAATAGTTGGCGGTGGAATAGGTGATTTTTTAGCATAATATGCTTGCATGACCTTCATATAGGCATCATGAAAAAGTGAAAGAGTTGGTGAAGCTATTGGAACTAAACCAAATGAGTTATTTGAAGAGCTAGAATAAGTTTTTCCTGGTGAAGCTGGGACATAGTCGGGAAAGCGAGATATAGTCTGGAAAGTTAGAGGAAAAAGCATCCTCATTACCAGAAGTAGGGTGGTTGGGAGAAGACATCACTCTATTAACAACCCAGTGGTACTCTAACATAAGTTTATTTATATATAAGTATAATAATTATGTATCTTTACTTACTATTCGGGAGATGTAGTGGCACAGAGGACTTTCTTGGATGGAAAAAGAAAAGTAGTTATGGTTAAGGTTTCGACCTTGTTCTCTATAATCGTTGGCTCTTGATACCAATCTATAACACCCCCATTTTTACAAACATAGCAGCGGAAGCTAATCTGAGGTTATTTTCATAGTACAACAGTCATCATCATAGAAAACGAATCGTAAAGAGACGTTTGGAAAATTTAGTTATCATTTATTTATTCATCAGAGTTTTTACAAAAGAGAGGTCCCAACATCTAAAAACATAAAGTTTGAATGATAACAGTTTAGCCATCTTCAAGTCCGTGCCACTCCATGTCATAAGTTGCTCAAATTACCTGAGATAAACATGCTAAAAGGTCAACATAATGGTTGACTGAAATTCATAGGTTTAAGATAAGCAGTTTGAATACAAGTCATCATAAACAGTGGGTTACGTTGTTATACACCCATAATAGTAATAATTGCAATGCAGTACAATTATTATAGAAAGCAGTATTATTGCCCTAAGCTCATGACACCGAAGCCTTGAGATAATCAATAATCACAAGTAGTTGTCCCAACGGGTGCCTTTGCCAAACACCCGCATAGATATTCAAATGAAGTGCGTATTGTTACTGAGAGTATTACGGTTACTCCAACGTGGAAGTTTCAGTTCCAAATGATCTATTCAGCGTTCGCGCTTACCCGACGAGTAATTAACGGTCTCATGATCGTGGGGAATTAAGGCTAAAACAGTAGGTTCTTAGGCAATAATATATCAGGATAGCATACAGATGGAAAAATATTCTATTCATGGTTTATAGCATGTATCCCCCTCGCGGGTTTATAAAATATTCAAAAGATTGAAATGCGAGGCTATGAACTCACCTTAACAGTACAAGGAAAACTGGTTGATGGCAAAAGTATATGAAATGAAAGTAACAGCTTCGTCACGCAACCTAGTGTAATATGTCAAGTCTTAGTGTGATTGTTTTATGTTAATAATACTTATTTACGTTTCAAAAACCTCTTACAGAGTTTAAAAGTATTCTTTGATTTAATATTTTTATGGAATTATTGTATCAGCTGTTAGGGCTATTATAATTAGGAGGTCATGTAGTAAACGTTTAAGGAGCCAGGGCACTTTAAATCGTAAACCCAGCAAACTCGCCAAGACGAATACCTAAATGAAACCCCTCACATGAAATTCCCTAGTATCGTGATCCGATAAGATTATAAGTTTCTTCAAAAGCTAGTCGATGATAAGTTACGTATAACATAATTAATTTAAAATGCGTCGATCGTTGATTAATAACGATAAATGTGTCGGGTTTTAATAAAATCAAGTTTTATAAATAATTTATATATATTTTTATAATTTGTTAAAAATATATATATTTTATTATTTTTAAGAATACACACTGACAAAATAAACCTTGGTTTATAAACTTTAAAAGTTTAGTCTTTAGTATATTATATAACTTTAACTTTAACTTTAGAACAGGTAAATTAGCCCAAATAGTTATAATTTGGAATAATGACATTTTCAGCCCTTTATCATAAATTTCATAAAGTTCGATATATACCTATGCATGAAATCTTTTACAATTAATCAAAAACAACCATTTAAGTTATTTTAAGATTCAAATTATAAAATCTTATATATAACTTAATAAAAATCTAAAAAAAGATTTCTACATAAAAAATTTAATAAAAATGAACTATATCATAAAAATAAAAAACAACATTTTTATAAAATTTAAAAAACCAAACAAATTAAATATTAAACAATTCAAAAAACTATAAAACATAAAACTACATAATAAAAACACACTAATATCTAACTTCACCTAAACTCTAAAAAATCTCCAATTTACCATTTTAAACTCTAATATATACCTCACATTCAAAAATTCAATTATAAGTAAACAACATCTATATTTATCAAAAAAAAAATCATCTAACTCCACAATCTATTCAACCAACTTTTTCTTTTTTTTTTTTTTTTTTTGATTTTTTTTTCCCCCCCCCCCCCCCCTTTGTGGGGGGGGGGGGGTGGTGGGTGGGCCCCCTGGTGGCTGATGGGAGTTTTTGGGTGTGATGAATGGTTAGAATGTTTGGCTTATATAGGGTCGAATGGACCTTAGTGCCAAGTTTTTTCCATCTTTTTGAGGCAAGAATACTTAGAGTAGGGATCAAGAGCTGTAGGTAGATGACTAATGAAGCCTAGGGGTGAGTATGGAGAGCTAGGATATTAGCTAAGAGAGGTAGAAGGATGTTTGATGGTTCAGTTATCATGGAGTGACACGGAGGTGATGGAGGTGCTTGTAAGGTGCTTGTGAGCTTGCTTAGTGATGTCATGGTGATGTCATAGAGGTTCTAGGATGCTAGGTTGGGTTGAAAATGGGTCAAAATGAAAGAAAAAGGGTGCCAGGTTGGTTTAGGGTTTTGGTTTAGGATTTTTGGTTTTAAATTCGAGGTAGGGTTTAGATTAGGGATAGATTAAGGTTAAGATTAGTGTTAGGATTAAGATTTTAGGGTTTAGGATTAGGTTTAAGGTTTAGGGTTTTGTTTTAGGTTTAAAGTGAAATTAAGGTTTTTAGGTTTTGTTTAGGGTTTAGGGTTTTAGATTAGAGTTTAGAAAGGATTTAGGGTTTAGGTTTAGAGTTTAAAAGTCATGAATTAAATGCTTTTACATTGTGTTAAAGTGGTGGTAAGAAACTAAAGTGATTTAGGAGGTTAAATGACCTAGTTTGACTTTCTTGCTTCATTGACTTGTACATTAAGCTTTAATGAGTTGTACATTGTCTTGGAGGGAAAATATGATTCAAATATTATGCATCGTACACTTGTACACATGATTTGAATACTTGTACATTCATTTTATATGTATACATTAGATATAATTAGGGTTTTGATATAAACGTTAACGTTTAATGCTTGTTTTGAAGTAACGTTGTAAATGGCACGTTAAATTGATAATGTACTTGATAAAAATGATATTAAGATATTGACTTGACATGTTCTGGATGTTTTCATGATTGTAAAACATTATAAAAGATAGCATTGATTAGAGAGGAGTGGGGGGGGAGGGGTGGGGGGGTTTGCGTGAGCTCGTTTACTTTATAGATGGATAATACAGCGCATCTAATTTAATAGATGGATAATACAGCGCATCTAATTTTTGGAATTCTTAAGCATTTGCCTTTTTCGTTTTTAAGTGTGGGGGTAAAACCCAACATTTTTTAACATTGAAGCCAATGTTCAGTTCTAACTGTGTGGGGATTTCTATCGAAATTGATCATACCTGTGCTTTGTCCCTCGTAACCCCGTTTTAACCAAAATATTGCTTTATTTTATAAAATAAAATAAAACGTTAGAAATAAAAATGTTATAAAAATGTTAGAAATAAGTAGGCCCGTAGGCAACTAAAGAGATTTTTTGACTTGACCGAGTGTCTCACTCTAGCTTTCCCTTTAGCTTTCGAGACTAAGCGTTTGCTAAACTTTAAAATTTTGCAAAGAACGAAAAATGATAGAGTTAATATAAGTTAGATGCTAGGCGTGGAGTAGTTGGATCTCTTTAGAGCTCATAGAGGTTAATTGTGGCTTTTTGCTCCCATCAGCTTAAAAACTATAAAAATAATAATTTTCAATAAATAAATTTGATTTGGTTTTTGCGATTCTTAGTTTTGATCCCTTCGTAGAGATTCCTTCTGGTGAAAGTAAGGTACACATCAAGGTTTTGTCAGTGTTGTGGGGAAATAGGCTACCGATTCCTGACGGCTCGCTCCCGTTGTCTAGGTAGTTAAAAGACCACATGACTTGAAATTTGGCTAAAATAATAAATAATAATAATATATGTGTGATAAACTGAATCCGAAATAAGAGCACTGTTTCCTGTCGGTTCGCTTCCGATGTTGCAATCATTTAAAGGGTGGAAGTAATAATAATATTAATAATCCGAGACTGATAAAAGTTTGCTGTTTCTGGTCGGTTCGCTCCCGATGTTGCAACCTTCAAAAAGGTAGAGGAAATTACCGAGGTCGAAATAAGACTACTGTTTCTGGTCGGTTCACTCCCGATGTTGCAGTTGTTTAAAGGACCGAGGGTTAATAATGTTGCAATAATAATAATAATAATAATAATAAAGCCAAATTTCGACTCCGAGGTTATACAAATAAAGCCTCCGTCTCTGGACTCGTGGTTGAGTTGTTTCGAATGAAATAAAAAGGATAACCCCTAAATCATGCGAAATTAGAACCTTACTGTGGACCTTATTCTCAGCATATCATCTCTTTAGGAAAGGATTTCAAACTAATTGTGGTTTAAACCGGCCACCTTTATAATAATAAGGCCTTAACATATTTAAATAAGTGATCTAGTTTCACATTATGTTTTTAGAATAAAATCCTTAGAGGAAATTAGGAATAAGGGAGTGAAAAGTAGACGTGTTTACACAATTAGCATCTATGAGTAGTGTTAGCATCTAATCTTATATTTAAACTATGATTTCATTTTAAGCTTAGTTTGGGGATTGTGAAAATCAAGGATGACTAACTCCCTTTCTTAAAGCCTTTTAAATAAATTTAAATTTAGTTTTTTCATCTTTTAATAAATAGGTGGTTAAAACGGAGGCGTTTTAGAAATAAATGATTTTTAAACTCTCTTAATAAACCTTTTCTGTTCTTGTTTGATTGTGAGGGGGTTATTAAGCTAAGAAGGGTTAAAATTATTTCTTTCCGGGCGTGTATTATAAACATTGCGGGTGGGACCAGCAATGGCTTAGTGTGGGGGAATTTGATGTGTGCTTAAATACACATCTTTTATACCTCGAAAAACACTTTTAAACGGACTAAAAACCATAAAATATGTGAAATTATATTGCAAATATGCTTGGTATGTGTTTTTATGTCTTACAGGTACAAAGAATTCAAAACGAAGCAAAAACGATGATTTTCGGTTAAGTTTCGACAACGTTTTCACATTTATCGAGATTTAAACGAACTCGTAAAAATCCCACGATCACTCCATTGGAAAGAGCATGAAATTACGAGACTATCGGTACCTTACTTGCCCCTTGAACCTTTCTTATTTGAACCCTTTCATGCCTATTTTGAACCTTTAGTTAAAATGAACCTGGCCCAAAGCAAATAAGGGATAAAAGAATTAATGCTTCATAGTAAATACGAAGCCATGCACTAGCTCAGCTGGTCACATGGACTTCACTAAAACCATAACCCCAAGGTCCAGGGTTCGACTCCTGCATGAGGGTAATATCCCCCCAGCCACGTCAGCTGCCACGTGGATACCACGTGGCAACCGTTGACCCGACCCGCCTGTTGACCCTGCCGGAACACTGTTCTGGTGGTGGTCTGGCTGTGGTTCATGGTGGTCCGCCACCGTTGATTGTCGCTGGCCATCGTTGACCGTCGTTGGCCATCGTTGACCGATGGTCCGACAGTGGCTCCGGTGACGACGCTGGGGATAGTTGACTGGCCATGTGGCACCACTCAGGTGGTGACACGTGGCCATCTAGAGATTGAAATACGAGGTTGCAGGTCAGGTACGAGGTTCGGGTGTCAGGTGGCAGGGTGGCAGAGCCAATCATTGGTATATGAGGTATGGGATCCCGAGCCAATCATTGGCTCGTTTTAAGGAAGCATCTGGAAGGGGTACGTGTCACGCTATGATTGGTAAATCAAGAAATTTGTTAGTTGTCAATGATTAGTACCAGGTTGGATTTCCGAGCCAATGATTTGCAATTAATGAGGCGGTTGAGAGAATTTCTTGGAAGCTTCGTTCACACGCTCCTCCATAAGAAATGACGAATATGCCCCTAGATCTAGAGCTATGATTGGTTGGCTTCCTGAAAGGACGAAAATGCCCCCACCCACTTTGGGCTATTTAATGGACACGCAAAGCAGCAGTTTGGATGATTAGAATTTGGTAGTTTACTCTCAAAATTAGTTGTAGTTTTTTTAGCTTATTTAGATTTAAGTAATTTTGTAAAAACTTTTTATAAAGCTTATTGGCTTATTGTAAAAGATCTTGGTTAGCTTATTAATGGAAGTTGAGGTTGGTTAAAAGTGCTTAATTCTCTTGTTGCTTATTCTTATCTTTCTTTTCTTTTTCTCTAGCTTATTTTCAAATAAGCTAACTTATTAGCTTATTGTTGCTTCTAACTTTCTTCTAGCTTATTTCTTACTTCGAATAAGTCTTCCTTTGGCTTATTCGATTTGGATCTAAGCTTACATAATCAAATAAGCTTTAACTTATTTCATTTCTTTTCTCCTTTCTTCTTTTCTTTTTTGATTTAAGCTACTTTTTTCTTATTTCGATTTCTTTTATCTCCTAGCTTCTTTACTCGGATAAGCTTAACTTAGCTTATCCGATTGTAAGCTTTTAGGAGTATAGATATAGCTTATTCCTTATTGTGTAGTTTTCGAATAAGCTACCTATTAGCTTATTCGATTAGCTTATTTCGAGTTTATAGTTGTGTGCTATTTGGTAGCTTATTAGCTTATTAGATTTAGATTTTTAAAGTAGATCTAGTGTTTGAAAATAGTTTATTTGTTTAGATCTCTTAGCTTCTAGCTTTTTCTATTTTCAAAATACTTAATATTTTGGAATTAAAGCTTTTAGATTATAGCTTATTTGTCATAACCTTTTTTTGTTCTTATTGTTGATGAAAAATCTTATTCAACACTATGGCGAGGAGCTTAATGGGTTTGATAAGTTAGTTTTATATCATAAGTTTTTAGCTTATTTTGGTTTTACAAGCTTGTTAGTGAATAAAGTTTGCAACTTTATGAACTAATTAAGTTTATAAGACCTAAATTTGAGAAAAACTTAAGTATATAACTTAGTTTATCAAATTGGGTAGTTTAATTCATTACGGTTTCGACAAACGGGTTCTGCTTCTTTTCTCATTTCTATATTAAGTAGTTTAATTTAGCTTAATATGTCTATGTTTGCTTATTTGTTGATTAGTATGCTTAGTGACTAGATATTATTTATGCTTGTTAAGTGATAAATTATTTAGAGAATTAAGTGTGATTATAAAAGTGAAAATATTGATTAGTGGTTTTCGGACTACTTAGATTAGTGTTTTGGTTAATCGAGTGGGCAAAAGCAGTTAGAATAACTAGACATTAATTTAGTAATCGATATCTTAATTAAATATTGTTTTCAATAAAAACCAACGTTGTGAGAAGATAATTTATTTAAAAGGTATTGATTCATCAATAAGGACTCAATTATATAATTAAATCACACTTAAGGATCTAAACATTTCACTTAGCAAGCATATCTTTTTATATATATATATATATATATATCTTTGTTTAATTGCTTTGCTTATTTGCTATTTAGTATAATCTAGCATAGTTTTATTTTATATTTAGTTTTAAACCAAAAAACAAAAATATTAAACACATAAAAAAAAACAAAACGCTTTCGTGAATTTCAAATTCATCTCTCGTTGGAACACGATATCCGAAAGATAAATAATTACTTCCCCTCAAGTAATTTTTATCCGACGTGAATACTTATATATACTATTACTCGACTAGTCGTTTACGACGAACCAGTTTTTTGGCGCCATTGCTGGGGAGAGGTGTACGATCAGCACGTGGTGTTTGAAGTTAGTGCCTTGAAGATCCTTTCTCTTTTGAAAGTTTATTTTCGTACTTATTAAAAAATATAAAAATCCAAAAATATTTTATTTTCTATTTTATTTTCTTTTATATAAATATTTAAAAAAATACCAAAAATATTTTCATTTTATTTTCTTATTAAAAAAATCCAAAAATATTTTCTTTCTTATTATATATATCTTATTAAAAATACTAAAAATAATTTTTCTTTATATTTTATCTTAAAAAAAACCAAAAATATTTTCAATTTCTATTTTATTTTCTTTTATAAATATTTAAAAAATCCAAAAGTGTTTTTATTTTCTTATTTCTTTTTAGTGCATGAGCACTCGTTCTTCTTCTTCTAATCTTATCCCTCATTTCTCCGATTCCGAGAGTGTTATTCGAAATCGACGAAGAAATCTTAGTGACCCTTCACTTTTACTTGATTTTGAAGAGATAAATATGAGTAATAATTTGAATATCAATCAAGGACCGCCTCCTGGGGGTCCCCCTCCTCAAAATCATAATGGTCCACAGGGACCTAATCTTCATATGCCGGCTCTCGATCTCCGAACGATGGAGGAGCTGTGCCAGCTTACGATGAATTGACGGGGCAGACCGATCGCTCCCGTTAACATTCAGGCTACTGACTTCGGACTAAAGAATCATATGATTCAACAAGTCCAAAACAATTGTCAATTTCACGGGCTACCGGGTGATGATGCAAATAAGCATCTCGATAAGTTTTTAACTATCACCCAGAGTATGAAGCAGAACGGGGTCACCGATGATGCCCTTTGCTTATACCTCTTTCCTTATTCGTTGACGCATCATGCCACCGCATGGTTTGATCGTCTTCTGAAAAATTCTATCCATACTTTCCAGGAGATGGCTTCCAAATTTCTTTCTAAATACGATCCTCCTTCTATGGTGACGAAACTAAGGAATGATATCAGTAACTTCCGACACCTTCTGGATGAATCATTATTCAAAGCGTGGGAACGTTACAAGCTTTCGATCGACCAATGTCCAAACCATAATATGTTACCCGTTACTCAAATAGACACGTTCTGTAATGGGTTAACCTTAAGACACCATGATACGATCAACGCTGCAGCTGAGGGGACCTTTATGAAAATGAGACCTTTATGAAAAGGAGACCTTTATGAAAAGGAGACCCGAAGAGTGTTATGATCTTATCGAGAATATGACCGCCCACCACAACGACTGGGATACCTCAGCTCATAGGGGTGAGTCATCTAGTTCTATCACGTCTTCTTCCTTCGAGATTGCAGCTTTCACACAGAAGATGTCCGAAATAAGAAAAGATATACTACAAATGTACCGTACAAATCGGCAAGTTAATTCTGTGACTCATAGTTGTGAGACTTGTGGTGGTCCACATTCTTATTATGAGTGCCAAGCCACCGGTGGTTACACTCAGGACGTATACGCTACTTCGGAGACCTACAATGCGGGTGGTAATTCCTACCAGCCCCAAGGTAACCGTAATCTGCTTAGCTATCGTTCTAATAATTTCCTCGGACCACCCGGTTTCAATCCACCAAATAATCAAAATCAGGGTAATAATCAAAATTTTCAAAAGAATCAAAACAGATTTAATCAAGGTCAAGGGTATAATCAGAACAGAGGTTAGAATTTTAACTAGGGTAATAATTACAATCAAAATCAGGGATATAATCAAAACCATGGTCAAAATTTCAATCAAGCTCAGCCGAATGTTCCATCTTTGGAAGAAATGATGCTACAACATATGAGATTGACTGAAGCTAAAATGCAACAAATGCAAAATCACAATGACCAACAAATACAACATTTGAAAACCCAAAATACCCAAATGGCAAATCTGATGGGTCAAGTGCAAAAGGCTCTCCAGGAGAGACCTCAGGGTGCGTTGCCTAGCAACACAATACCTAACCCTCGTGAGGAGATTAAAGCAATTACCACACGAAGTGGTAATGTTTTAGCTGGACCCTCAATTTTACCACCTCCTCCTTTTTCTTCTTCTAAGGAGGTGGAACGAGACCCGGAGACGATAACGAACCAGGTACTTCCCGAAAGCACCACACGAGTCCCACCTCCGGTAGTTCAGCCGTCTCCCTCTTCTAGATCTTCTGAGATTCCTCCTTCTCCTACTTCTACTTCTTCTGAGCTTCCTAAGCGGAACCCTCATCAACCTCAAATTCTTTATCCCTCAAGGTTGAATAAGGAGAAGCTTCAAGACAAGTCTGATATTCAAGTCCATAAATTCTTTCAAATGTTAAAAAAACTTCACTTCAATATCAGTCTTGCTGAAGCTTTAGCTCTTATGCCTAAGTACCATAAAATGTTAAAAGATCTCCTTTCTGATAAGGAGAAACTATTAGGATTGGCAAATACTTCTCTGACTGAAAATTGCTCAGCAGTCCTCCTCAAAAAGCTTCCCGAGAAACTTGGAGACCCTAGGAAATTTCTGATTCCATGTGACTTTCCTGAGCTTGAGAAATGCATGGCACTAGCCGACTTAGGCGCCAGCATTAACCTCATGCCACTCTCTGTATGGAAAAAATTGATGCTTCCTGAACTTGTTCCTACTCGTATGACCCTCGAGCTAGCTAACCGATCTATTGCTTATCCAGCCGGTATAGCCGAGGATGTCTTCATACAAGTAGGTAAGTTCACATTCCCGGCTGACTTCGTTGTCGCCGACTACGATGCCGATCCTCGTGTTCCCCTTATCCTAGGGAGACCCTTCTTGAGGACGGCTCGTGCTCTAGTCGATGTCTACGGAAAAGAGCTTATTCTGAGAGATGGTGATGAAAAATTGATATTTCATGCTGATAGCACTTCGAAACATCCTCAAAAGCATGTAAATGAGTCGATTAATATGATTAATTTCATTAACATCACATGCGAGGATCGTTTTGAAGAAGTGTTAAAAATTAAGAAATCAAATCATCCCTTTAGTGGCAGTACCACTTCTCCTTCTGATTCTTTTCCTAGTCTCACACCTTTTAAGACTAGTGATTCTCTTCTCGAGGAGTTCACCGATGAACTCGGTCTTCTTGACCCATTTCCACTGAGAAATGAGGACGATAACTTTGATCCTGAAGCTGATCTTAGAGAAATTGAATATTTGTTGAACCATGATCCGTCAACAGATTCTTCACCTACGATAGATATTGATATTATTGATCCCATTCTCGAGAGGTTCACCTACGAACCTGCTCTCGTTTACTCATCTCCACCGAGAGATGACGATGATGACGATGATGATCTTTTTGACTTGAAGTCTGATAATGACGAATGGAAAAAGCTTTTGTATGGTGACAATTTTAATGACATTCACTCTGAAAAAGATAAAATCAAGGACTCTAAAATGAAGATTTTAATTAATGAACTTTAAACTCCTGAATCAAATGTGTTACTTCCTCAGTTACTCGATTGTGACTCGACTCTCCGTGAGGAGTTTCTTGAGATTGATACTTTGCCTTCATTTCCTTCCGAAAATGAGGACAAAGTTTTCAATCCAGGCATACTCGTTTATGGGAGCACTCATTTTGTAGTAACACAAGATAAGAATTTAAAGGAGAAAACCTCGACTGAGGCTCCTTTAATTCTAGAGGAACGTAACTTTCTTTCTATCTCTTCTGATCAAGAACTCCTTTTCCCCTTAGAGTTATCTGTGACTGAAACTTTGCTATCATTTTCATCTGAAAATGAGGACAAAGTTTTCAATCCCGAGATACTCATTTCAAAAGGAGTTTACTCTTTTACTCTGTGATTATCTCATCAGACCTATGAAACTTTCAAGATCATTAATGTTCATCTGAATATTTTGAATGAAAGTCCGATGAAGATTTTTACATTCTTCTGTTTCTCCCCCAAGGACAAAGGAATTCGGGGTGAGCCAAGCTAGAGACTCGCACAAAAACAAGCGCTTCTCGGGAGGCAACCTGTGTTATCTATCTATTAGTAGTAATTATAATATTGTTTAGTAGTAATAATATAAGTAGTTTAGTAGTATTAATGAATAAGTGTGGGGGTGTGCTTCTATCCTTGTTGTGTTTCGTGGTTTTCTGTTTTTGCTTACAGGATTCCCTATGATCGTGAAGACCATCGTGCTTGTTTTCAATCCTCCAATCACTCGGTCTCCGATCATCTTCATGTTTATATCTAGGGAATTTTTCTATCCTGATCATATATATATATATATATATATATATATATATATATATATATATATATATATATATATATATATATATTGTCTCCCCTTTCACACTTGGAATTCTTAAGCATTTGCCTTTTTCGTTCTTAAGTGTGGGGGTAAAACCCGACATTTTTGAACATTGAGGCCAATGTTCAGTTCTAAGTGTGGGGGGATTTCTATCGAAATTGATCATACATGTGCCTGTCTGTGCCCCACGCAACCCCGTTTTAACCAAAATTTTGCTTTATTTTATAAATAAAAAAAAATCTGTTAGAATTAGAAATAAATTGTTAAAAAATGTTAGATATAAGTTAGGCCGTAGGGAAAATAAAGAGATTTTTTGACTTGACCGAGTGTTTCACTCTAGCTTTCCCTTTAGCTTTCGAGACTAAGCGTTTGCTAAACTTTAAAATTTTGCAAAGAACGAAAAATGATAGAGTTGAATATAAGTTAGATGCTAAGCGTGGAGTAGTTGGATCTCTTTAGAGCTCATAGAGGTTAATTGTGGCTTTTTGCTCCCATCAGCTTAAAAACTATAAAAATAATAATTTTCAATAAATAAAGTTGATTTGGTTTTTGCGATTCTTAGTTTTGATCCCTTCGTAGAGATTCCTTCTGGTGAAAGTAAGGTACACATCAAGGTTTTGTCAGTGTTGTGGGGAAATAGGCTACCGATTCCTGACGGCTCGCTCCCGTTGTCTAGGTAGTTAAAAGACCACAGGACTTGAAATTTGGCTAAAATAATAAATAATAATAATATATGTGTGATAAACTGAAGCCGAAATAAGACCACTGTTTCTTGTCGGTTCGCTTCCGATGTTGCAGTCGTTTAAAGGGTGGAAGTAATAATAATAATAATACGAGACTGATAAAAGTTTGCTGTTTCTGGTCGGTTCGCTCCCGATGTTGCAGCCTTCAAAAAGGTCGAGGAAATTACCGAGGTCGAAATAAGACTACTGTTTCTGGTCGGTTCGCTCCCGATGTTGCAGTTGTTTAAAGGACCAAGGGTTAATAATGTTGCAATAATAATAAAAATAATAAAGCCAAATTTCGACTCTAGGGTTATCTACATAAAGCCTCCGTCTCTGGACTCGTAGTTGAGTTGTTTCAAATGAAATAAAAAGAATAACCCCTGAATCATGCGAAATTAGAACCTTACTGTGGACCTTATTCTCAGCACATCGTCTCTTTTGGAAAGGATTTCAAACTAATTGTGGTTTAAACCAGTCACCTTTATAATAATAAGGCCTTAACATATTTAAAAAAGTGATCTCGTTCACATTATGTTTTTCGAATAAAATCCTTAGAGGAAATTAGGAATAAGGGAGTGAAAAGTAGATGCGTTTACACAATTAGCATCTATGAGTAGTGTTAGCATCTAATCTTATATTTAAACTATGATTTCGTTTTGAGCTTAGTTTGGGGATTGTGAAAATCAAGGATGACGAACTCCCTTTCTTAAAGTCTTTTAAATAAATTTAAATAAATTTTTTTTATCTTTTAATAAATAGGTGGTTAAAACGGTGGCGTTTTAGAAATAAATGATTTTAAACTCTCTTAATAAACTTTTTCTGCTCTTGTTTGATTGTGAGGGGGTTATTAAGCTAAGAAGGGTTAAAATTATTTCTTTCCGGGCGTGTATTATAAACATTGCGTGTGAGACCAACAATGACTTAGTGTGGGGGAATTTGATGTGTGCTTAAATACACATCTTTTATACCTCGAAAAACACTTTTAAACGGACTAAAAACCATAAAATATGTGAAATTATATTGCAAATATGCTTGGTATGTGTTTTTATGTATTACAGGTATAAAGGATTAAAAACAAAGCAAAAATGATGATTGTTGGTTAAGTTTCGACAACGTTTTCACGTTTATCGAGATTTAAACGAACTCGTAAAAATCCCACGATCACTCAATTGGAAAGAGCATGAAATTACGAGATTATTGGTACCTTACTTGCCCCTTGAACCTTTCTTATTTGAACCATTTCACGCCTATTTTGAACCTTTAGTTAAAATGAACCTTGCCCAAACCAAATAAGGGATAAAAGAATTAATGCTTCATAGTAAATACGAAGCCATGCACTAGCTCAGCTGGTCACATGGACTTCACTAAAACCATAACCCCAAGGTCCAGGGTTTGACTCCAGCATGAGGGTAATATCCCTCTGCCACGTTAGCTGCCACGTGGTGACACGTGGATGCCACGTGGCAACCGTTGACGCAACCCGACCCGGCTGTTGACCCTTCCGAAACCGTCGTTGGCCACCGTTGACCGATGGTCCGCCACCGTTGATCGTCGCTGGCCGCCGTTAACTGCCACCGTTGACCGTCGTTGGCCACCGTTGACCGGTGGTCCGGCAGTGGCTCCGGTGACGGCGCTGGGGATAGTTGACCGGCCACGTGGCACCACTCAGGTGGTGACACGTGGCCATCTAATGATTGGAATACAAGGTTGCAGGTCGGGTATGAGGTTCGGGTGTCAGGTGGCAGAGCCAAACATTGGTATACGAGGTATGGGATCCCGAGCCAATCATTGGCTTGGTTTAAGGAAGCAGCTGGAAGGGGTACGTGTTACACTATAATTGGTAAATCAAGAAATTTGTTAGTTGTCAATGATTAATACCAGGTTGGATTTCCGAGCCAATGATTGGCAATTAATGAGGTGGTTGAGAGAATTTCTTGGAAGCTTCGTTCACACGCTCCTCCACAAGAAATGACGAATATGCCCCTAGATCTAGAGCTATGATTGGTTGGCTTCCTGAAAGGACGAAAATGCCCCCACCCACTTTGGGCTATTTAATGGACACGCAAAGCAGCAGTTTGGATGATTAGAATTTGGTAGTTTACTCTCAAAATTAGTTGTAGTTTTTTAGCTTATTTAGTTTTAAGTAATTTTGTAAAAGCTTTTTATAAAGCTTATTGGCTTATTGTAAAAGATATTGGTTAGCTTATTAATGGAAGTTGAGGTTGGTTAAAAGTGATTAATTCTCTTGTTGCTTATTCTTATCTTTCTTTTCTTTTTCTCTAGCTTATTTTCGAATAAGCTAGCTAATTAGCTTATTGTTGCTTCTAGCTTTCTTCTAGCTTATTTCTTACTTTGAATAAGTCTTACTTTGGCTTATTCGATTTAGATCTAAGCTTACATAATCAAATAAGCTTTAGCCTATTTCATTTCTTTTCTCCTTTCTTCTTTTCTTTTTTGATTTAAGCTACTTTTTGCTTATTTCGATTTCTTTTATCTCCTAGCTTCTTTACTCGGATAATCTTAACTTAGCTTATCCGATTGTACGCTTTTAGGAGTATAGATATAGCTTATTATACCTTATTCCTTATTATGTAGTTTTCGAATAAGCTACCTATTAGCTTATTCAATTAGCTTATTTCGAGTTTATAGTTGTGTGCTCTTTGGTAGCTTATTAGATTTAGGTGGTGTTTGTTTTTCATAAAGAGCCTCTTAATAGCCTCTTAATCTGACTCATTCAGACGCGCTCAGACATTTGGCTCATTAAGAGCGTTTGTTTTTTTTCTTTCATTCAGACGCGGTCAGAGGCTGAAACATCTTAACCAACTAGATGTGGATGGGGGGTCTTGATGCCTCTTAATGCCTCTTCACTCTTTACTCTATTTTTTTCTTTAGTTTTTTTCTTTGTTTTTTCACTCTTTGTTTTGTGAGATATTTTTTTACTCTTTTTTTAATATTGATATTACGTTAGAGAAAATTAATCTTTTTCTTTGTTAGATAAATAATGTTCAAAATACTAATGATGATGATGCTAAACATTTAAAAGTTTTTCAAACAATAGTAATATATAATTAGTTTGTGAAATTAAATTGTGGCTCGTATAATTTGCACGTGAGCTTAAATTTTTTACTAAAAAGTATTTTAATTTTTCAAAAAAAAGTATTTTTAATTGTTAATTGACAATGTTAAGCATACTATGAAATTTAATTTTTCGCAATCTTATGATTGTAAAGTTAATGATAGTAACAATTTGTAAAATGATGAAGATGTTTAATCACATGAGAGTACAATAGATGACTACTTTATGAGAATAAATTGCGACACAAAATTTTGAATGTTTTCTAAGAGAGTAATATTCTCACGTTGCATAACTATGTTAATTTTATGAATAAAATGCTCTATATAATTTTTAAACATGTTTATGTTTCGTAAGAATAAACTGATTTGTGCTTTTATCGTTCAGACATTTAAAAAGTAAAAAACAAACAATATAATTTCATTCAGATTCAGACATTTGCGCATCAGATTCAGATGTGCGAATCAGATTCAGATTCAGATCCTCTTAATAAACAAACAGCAGCTAAGTCACTTAAACGTATTAATCATAACAGTCAAAGATATTGATGTATAAAACTATGTGACTGTAACGACCCGAGTTTTTCGACGCGTATGACGATCGCGTACCTGATGTCGTAAATTATTATTTTACGAATTTCCGTGAACGAGCGTCGACATTTAAAATTTTATTTGTCGATAATAAATATTTTCGTATTTTATTATGAAAAATTTGAAAAAGATTTGATAATTTTTATTTTTGATGTTTCGCGAGTCGACGTTAAATCGCGCGCTCGTTAATCGTTTTGAGCATCGTAAAAATTTACGACGCGTCTCGTTTTTATTTTTGTGATCGAAAAAAATATTATTTTTGCTAACCGTATCGCTTTTGTTCCTCGACCTTGGCCAAAGCTCGCGTTTAAGGCTCGCGCTTTATTTAAAATGGGTACAAGCTACTCTATATTTAAACTATACACAAAATTAATAGCAATAAAAAAATATATATATATTATTTTGCATGCACCCTGGCCTTTTAGGCGTGGCTGCAACTTCACAAGCACACACAACACTTTTAATTTCCAAGGCAATCATCATTATGTCTATTTTCTTTTCTTTTTTTTATTTCAAGCCAATTTGTACCAAAAACACTCATAGTCTAAAAAAAAAATCTCATTCTCTTTTCTTGTTCTCCTTTTTGCTCGGCAGCCACTACAACACACACACATTCATTTTTTTTTATCTTGATCTCAAAACTACACTTAAATCACACCTAAAAATGATATAATACAAGTTAGAATCAAGCAAAAAAAATCAATTTCTTGTCCCCTCCTTTTCTTTTGGGTCGATCGAGCCAAGAAGACAAACACCTTGGTGTTTTGATTTTTCTAGTCACCAAATATTATTTGGATGATGATATTTTAATCATCCATGGAAGAAATGTACACATGCAACAAGGTTCGAGTTTTCGATTCGGTTTGGTTCGAGTGTTGCGAGCCGCGGCTAGAACTCAAAGAGGGCAACCCGACACTTTTGTTTTTCGATCTTGCTTCGTATAATCATTGTGAGCCTTCCTTTTTCATTGTTTCGATTGTTTCGTTTATCGATTTAATTTTTATATATGTGATGAAATCTATTGAAACTTGCGGCGTCTAGAATAATATGTATTTGATTATCAAGCGGGATTTATATGCATTTATAAGTTGTATTAGATATATTTTAGATGAGTTTTTGGGTCGAAAATGAGTTTCGACGTGTTTTGTAACTAGTAAAATTCGAGCAGAAAACTGAATGGGCGATTCGGGTTTCGAGATTTCCGAAAATCTGATTTTGGTTTACAAAATATTGTAGAGTATATTTTTGCGGTCGTTTTGATATAAAATGGGACTTCTAACTCCCAATAACGAAGAAACTAGAGGGAAAACGAGATATACACTTTAATAAGAAATCTGACAGATTTGGTAATTCGACGTTTTGAGCACTTTCGAGTCTGTTTTAGCCTTCCGGCGAAACACGAAAGTTGTTCAAAATAACGTTTTACATAAAACCTCTTTTTAGTCAAAATCGTGAAAATGTAATATGACGGGTCAAAAACGAAAGTCAAACTTCTGCATTATTAATAAAAATATAAAGTTCAGCAGATTCTCGTAAGGGTATTTTGGTCATTTTACGTCGAGATTCAAGTCTCGACTAAAACTGTAAAGTTGTTCGGAACGACGTTCCGCATAAAATCTCTTTTACGTCCTAGTTGTGAAAACGTGATCTAGTGGGTCGTTTTGGTTGGGTTAGACTTAGAAAATAAATATACTATTTAAAAAGTAAAACGTAAAAGTCAACGAGTACTTTAATAAACGTTAACGGGTTATAAAAATAATATCGATTAATAAAATGACATCGATTAATATACTATTATAAGTAATTATTTTTAAGACCGTTGGTCGATTATAAAAACGTAAAGTATAAAAATAGTAGTTTTTCGTAATATTGACCGTTAATAAAAATTAACAACTTATTGGGCGTCGAAGGCTCGATGAGATAAATAAATATTGTTATAAATATAAACGAAGGACGAGACTTACAAAAAATGGCAACTTTCCAAAAATAGTAACTTTCTAAAAATAGAAACTTACCGGAAATAGAAAGTTTTCAATAAAGTAATGCAAATTATAATTGAATGATAAATAGTATACAAAATATGCTAAGTGTTAAGATTTAGGACGCGCAAGTGGATTTCTCATCACATATATGTATGTATGCATATATAAATATAATATATGTTTCCGTCGAAACGATGTACGCATCGTTAATCGTATGTTATACGTAGTGTAACCGAGCGACATAATTATAGGTCGCGATTGAGATCGTTGCTGCTTCGTTTGTGATTGTTCGGCTTATTTGATTGTGATCGTTGATCAAGGTGAGTTCATAGCCCCACCTTTTCATTTTTAATGGTTTTCTTAAACTATTTTTGGGGTGAGAATACATGCTTGTTTTACCGAATAACTTATCGGTTACTACTACATAAGCGTTACATGAATGTTTTTACTAAAGCTTTTACTTGCCTACCACATGATTTCTAATACATGTTTGATACATGCTTGTTTTATAAACTGGACACAAGAAACTTTATGGTATGCTGGACCCAAATATGAGATCAATTGCATGAGTAGTTATTGCCAAAAGACCCCAACATCATGAACTGTTAATTGCCTATAATGGGTGAGCGCTAGTACAAATAAATAGATCTATTGGGTTTGACAGCCCTGTCCGGGGGTATGAATCGAATCCTTTCGAGCACCCAGTCAACGGACAATTTGTATTTAGAATTTAGGTATAAGGCAATAATACCTAGTTATGGGGCAACTGATTTTTAAACAAGAAACGTGTTAACGTTAAGGCTTCGGTGTCATGAGCTCATTGCAATAGAAACGTGATTAATGGCTTGTCCGTACAACAAGTCACTCGATGAACCAAACTTGTGTTCTCTTTTATCTCTTACAAACTCTATGGATTCACTCAATGGTTTATTGACACATTACTTGGAATTCGAAAACCATACTTTTGAATGTTGTAACGCTACTCTTCTTACAGAAATATTTCTTGAACTATTTCAATACTGCTTTTACTTAAACCTATGAATTCACCAACATTATTGTTGACGTTTTTGCATGTATTTTCTCAGGTTATTATATTGCTAGCTGAGCATTGGGAGCACTCGAGACGCGTGGATATCAACAAAACTCAAGGACTCAGTTTTCGTCACATTCGATAACTATTTTTCCTTAAATATACAAAATGAGTCACGATTGAAATCTTGTAATTTTTGTTAAAACCAAATTATTGGGACCTGAATTTACTCTGAAAATTTTAATCGAATGTGACATTTTATTAAACGTCTCTTTTGAGGTCGTTTTTTGTAACTTGTACTTTATACTATGAAGTAGCACCCCAAAGTGGTATTCCGATGCGTTGTTGTGATTTTGGGGGTGTTAAATCTACTAAGAAAGTAAAATCTCCTTGGAAAACATCAATTGATAAAAATAGGCAAAACACACCTAGTCCTAGAGGGAACAAGAAAAACTGAATCTAACAGATGTCTCAAAAACTAGGGAGTGCTTTTGAGATGTTCAACAAAGCTTTTCATGTGTGTGGTAGTTTTGATCATTTGAAGAATGATTGCAATACCTGGTATAATAATGGAAGATTTTCAAAACCAGTTTGGACCAATGTTCAAATGGTGAACAAACAAAATTTCTTTAAATTAACTTACCCCAGTCCAAAAAGAAACATGGTTCCAAGAACAATTTTAACTAGGTCTGGCCCAATTTCAGTTAATGCTGTTAGACTTGTTAATATTGTTCAATCAAGAACAACAGTGAATAATGCAGGACCCATGAAAAATGTTATTAATAATGCATATTCAACTG